>MIQA02000140.1:0-79701 GCA_001887855.2 Sclerospora graminicola | reverse complement strand
TAAAAAAGCATTGAAAGGAAAAACACTTCAATATTTCAATTTTTTCGTACTACGTACTACTGTAGCAGCTTTTTGATGCAATGTAAGGTCAATCGTACGCGATTCTCAATGCTGAAAAGCACGATAAGCTAAAGCCGGTTTTGGCTAGAAAGATGGCGGCTAATGTGACTTGAAAAATTGTAAGACCAAGTGGTCGTGTCCTTAATATTATGTTGTAACGCATCGTGCAGGAGCCTGAAGTTTTTTAGCAGTGAAAAAGAGCAGCTCATATTTTTATTGGGGCTAGAAAATGCGCAAGATCGATGAAACGATTCCCGGTATCATGGAAACTGTATGGTCATGTTAATATGCGCTGGTAACAAGCTAGTTCGTATTAATACACTCTCTGCGAGGCATTAAACAATGTGGTACTTTGTCTTTTAATTAGCTGAAGTCGTTTTCACCGCCAAAGCGCTGTCAAGATGTATGCAGCCAAGCTCAGAATTCTGACGACGCGTGTCAAACGGCGACACTCCCGACCCCGGACAACACTACTCTACCCCGTTGTCAACTTCATCCCAAACGCATGTGTATTGGACGGATATACCCAGTACAACCTTGATCGGGCCGCCTTCACAAACAGCTAGAGCCTTACAGCCCTTCACCGAAGACCCTTTCAGCACGCAAACGCAAGCTGCTTCAGCAAACTTAATAAAGTGAAGTTAAATCGGTGCGCTGATTTCTTATCAGACGGAGCCATAAATCACATAACTCTCGATACTGAAACCAAGATTCAGTTTGTCAAATGTTTCCACGGCGACGCTCGTCCAGCCAACTTTTTGGAGAAGCCACGTCTCATTCCTTCAGCATGTAACGCCAGCACCGACCGGAAATCTGGCAGTTCATTAACCTCGTGGTACAACATGAGTATTGGCACTTAACTCCAACCTTTTTGAATAAGCACGCTAAATTTGCATACGGCACGAAGTGATTTCCTTTCAGGCCATCGAATCATCAAGTGGTTCCACACATGGTGAGGTTTCACCCAAACAATCTAGGTCGGGCAATTGGTCGGATTTAAATGTCGAGTTTGCTGCTGCTGAGTACGCCAGATATATCCATAAAATTACCAAGGAATACCAAGACCAGGTCAACAAGTTGTTAGCGCGGTAGCTTGCAAGCGCATTTTCTGCCGCTTGTACTGGCTAAAGACAAAGGCTTTATCGAAATGTTAAGTACATAATTTTAACATTTAGTCGGGTTAATGCTCCAAACCGTTGTTGTATCACCAGATTTGCTAGTGAGCTGCGGGAGTACTAGAAATGTGTTTAGGAGGGGTAGAAGTTTAGCATAATGTAGGCAAAGATGATCAATGCTACTACATGCATGGAGCCCACAATTGAATTATATGAAATTCCGTATGCAGATCGTTTCTAGAACGCAGTTTGATAAGCTCACCATACTCACATAGCGCATGCAGCTGTTGTGCTCACATTACAGAACATGATCGACACTCTGATACCCCGTTGATTTATCACAGTACCACACCAAACGCTTGCACGAAAGTAAATCACCTAAATTAACCACTCGCTACACTTCCTCTAACTAGCAGTCACAGAAACAACGCTAGCCTCACGAAGTTTAACCAGTCTTGCAGTGAGGAGCGCCTTCGTTGTTAAGTCATTGAGCTGTGCAGTAGTAGGTACGTGCTTAAGTTTGATGTTGCCTTGCTCCACGTGTTGCGGACAACGTGTGTGCGCAGATCAATGTGTTTTTTTGCGGGGCGTGTATTCCTTATTTATGGCGATGCTGATGGTTAACATGATCGTGGAGGGGCCACCGGCTTGGAGGCTGATCTCGCCGAGCAAGAAGTGCATCCAGATAACCTCCTGGGTTTTATCTGGCTCGCTAGGTAAAGGTCCATGTAATCCAACGCCGCGGATGACGGAGCAACTGTGGTCTGATGCTCAATTCTGTAGATTACAGGTGTCCACCGAGCATCTCCACATCAGAGGTCGGTTGGGCGTTTTTTCTCCTTGTCCCCATCACAGTTTGTTTTGCAGTACGTGTGCACTTGTATCGCGTTCTCGTTGTAGATCATGTGTAACTAATACCGTGGTTTTGCTCGCCTTTTAGAAAGCGAAGAACACGCTTTGCGGCGCGGAAGTGCAACGCGCGCGGATGGTTAAGGTACTGTGACAACACGAAGAGGGCCAATGCGATGTCCGGGTGGGTTGCGTACGCGACGTATAGGCGAGAGTTTTCTGGTTGTATATTGTTCAGATTTGCAGGTGAGACGGCCGATCGCGGACTAATATCAAGTTTGTGAGCCCATGTTTATCAATTGAGTTGATCACTTGAAGGCGATTCTATCACTAAAGTTACACCATTGTTGAGGCCGAACTGTGATCTAGATTGATTCAAAATGGGATTCAAGGTTTTAAGGATTTTGAGGTTTAAACAAACTGGGATTCAATAGTGGTTCTCACGGTTGGAATGTAGGTACTTCGTAGGTTGATGAATACAACCAATCAGCGCGAACCTACCGCCTGCTAACCGTGAGTACCTTTTACCTGCAAGAATGCCACCATTTTTTTTATATTAGCCAATGGCAGGAAAGTAGCCTACGCCTGATCTCACACCAAGAAAAGTATGGCGAGGACTGGCACGAGAGGCGCTGTTACCCTTTAGATGGAAGCAATCGCGCTCAACCGCGTGCTCTCTGATTCGAGCGATGAGAGAGCGAAGAGAGAGCGAAGAGGAGTGGGAAGATCCCCGTTTCCTCGCGCAGCTAACAGCGACGAGGTATCTGCATTGCAGCGCTGTATCGAAAATCTGCAAGTGGGTTCCGAAAGGATTTTCCCTTTGGACCCAACAAGGTCCCGTAATTAGAATCAGCATTCAGACGTTTACATACGTCTTAGAGCTTGTGAGTAATCACGCGGTTTTTGCGAGGGCGCATGGAAAGCAGAAGCAAGCCCCATCCAGCTGCAACTAGAAGTTTTTCTGTGGTCTCTCTCATATCATAACACGGCACAACATTTTGGTATCGGCGAAGGTATGGAGATACCATATCTTAATCTTTCTGATACTTATTCTTTACTCTAATGCATTTTTTTAGGTTCTGTACGGAAGTGAAGTGATCGTGTTATGGTAGCTTTGCTATCTTTTGAATCAACATTTATCCGCTGGCCTGACATGCATGAGCGCCAAGTAATCATGGAACGTGTCGAGTGCATTACGGGATTCAAAAATTGTATTGAGTTTATTGACGGCACAGTGTTTAAACTGCGCTGCGCCCCGCCTGTTAATCCAGAATGTTACTTTTCTAGAAAGTCAGAGTACTGCTTCAACGCCCAAATTGTTTGTGATCATTTGCGTCATATCACATATTACCAGGTAACTGTATTTGTTAATTTTATGCGTGCTACAATAATGTTTTAAACTGTGTTTATAGCTTGGAATACCCGGTTCGGTGCGTGACAAACAGACACTATCATTTGCGACCATATCGCACATCCAGATCATTTCTTTGCGTCGGGTGAGTTTTTACTCGGAGACAGTGCCTACGGCGTCCGTTTCTCTTTCGACATACCAAAGACCCGTTTCAACTACGCGTGAAAATGCTCGTTTCAACCACCGACTTGCGCGAATTGCTATTGAGCATTGCCTAGGTATGATCAAGGCTAGGTTCCCAATTTGGTCAACGTACGGATGCTATGTGGGTGTTGGAGGAGCGACAGACCGCGTCTGCAATACGCAGAGAGCGTGCTTTATATTGCATAATATCAGTATCAATATGCAGGAAGAGCCATTTGAGACCAGATATGACTTAAGCATTGATGATGAAGAAGACGACAAAACTGAAGATACTAACACCCCCCCCAGATTACAAGGCAGAAAGTTATTTTACGTCCGAGGAATTGCGTCTCATTGTCCAAAATGAAATGTAGGTCATAATATTTGAAGCTTTTGTGCATTAATTATTTGTTCCATATTGTCTTTAGCTGCTATTGATAGGACGACAATTGCTTTTCGTTTTCAATTCACCAGCGAATGACGAAAAAACGTCGTTAGACTCATAAATATGGCGCGAGTCCAATTGTAGATGCAGAAGCAGTGGGACCATTTGTTCGTAACGGCTGAATCTGCAGATCCCGGTCATCCGGATCATAGTGGCACCTGGCCGACTTGATAGTCTCCATGTCCACGTCGCTGAGCGACGGCTTCTTATTTGCTGGCCGTCCAGGTCGGCGACTTGGCGGGACGGCACGGGGCTCACTCTTCCTGGACTGCACTGACTCCATATCTTCGTCGATCGGCTCTCTCGCATAATATTGGCTGGTTCGGGCACACTCCCACGATGAGCCGGCTGGTCCTGTGATTCTGGACTGCCGCGACTGGCACCAACCCGACGATGTTCCTCCAAGTATCTTTCCATCATCGTCGAGAACATGCTCTGAAGGTGATCCGGCACTTGAGAGCTAGCTTGTGAGTCTCCTTGAGGGGTGACTTGGGGGGCAGCTTGGCTTCCGGCTCTGGATTCCTTCTTAATTCGCACATCCACGTCTTTGCCTCTTGGGTCTGGATCTGCCACTACCGTTCGGGTCTGAACGCTATGCTGCCTGACTTCCTTCCGATCGGGCACATCTGGATCTTCGTATTCCCCGAACCTTGTGGCCATTGCCACACGCGCTGCTCCCCCAGGGATAAATGTCATGCGGGTAATACCCACAGATGAGTCCGTCGAATATACTTCCGAAGGGGTAGACTTGTACTGTGAAGAACTTGAATGTATTCCGGCCGGTTTTGTTTTAATTGTTATAAGATGAAATCTTTCGTCATTAGAAGTTGGTTAACAAAATAAAATTAATTTAAATATTTTAAAAAAAATATGTTATTTACAATCATAAGTATATTTTTTAATATTATTTTTATTTACCGACATTTAACATAGTTTATAAAATTAATATCATTTGAGGCGACCCCACTTTCACCACCGGCAGGTGGTGAAGGTGGAGTCGCTTCAGCTGTTGCCGCCATCTTTTTCTGTGGAGAGCGGTCCACTAGCGGTACAGCAAAGAGTGTCATTAATGTGGGCCATACTCAATTTTGCACTCAAAATTTTGCATTGAAAATCGAAATTAGTGTGGGCTTAATTCTGCACCCACGCTAAAATTGTCGCTGCGAAATTAGTATAGGCCGCACTTATCGTTTCGTGCAAAAATAGCGTGGGTTTTGCGTTTCAGTAGTATAATACAGTTCAATATAATTTTCTAATAAGATAGAGGAGGGGGGACCATGGAGTGAGCAAAGACATCGGACGCTGCCAAGGTCTGGAACATGGATACGTACGACATGTACGACTGGTCGGACGAATGGGACGAGAAAACGAGGGATGTTAAATACTGCGCCCGGAGGATTGCGAGGCCAATAACGATCATCGAGACACCCCAGGCCGCAATGATTGTCATCGAGAGGGACGCCGAGGAGAGCACAAAGATCGTACACATACTCACACTTACCAGAGCGTACATGCAATAGTCGTACAAAAAATTCGACATTCAGTACGAAATGGATGCATGTCGTGCTACCAAGTGTTGATACTGCAATCGTTTTAAGCCCGAGCCTTTCCAAGACAATTGGGGCCGCATAATGCCCGACGATTGTACTCATGGATATTAAAAGGTAAAACACCACCATGATTCGACGCATGAGGTCCATGGCTTCGTCAAAATTAATTTCGACAGTGTCATCATTTGTACGCAAACCAAACGCACCGTCCAGATCAATCGGGAACGTCCCTTGCTTGACGTGCACTTCACACGTCGCTTTCTCAACAGCAGTCGCGTCCTCTTCGGCACAAGCAAGGCAATAGGCTTGCGTGATCCATTGCAACGTCGCGGGCAACTTTTGACGCACTGTTTCATTGAAATAAATCTGATACATCATCACTGGCGACGAATCGGTCGTCCACGTGACGTTTTCGACAAAGAGGGTTTCAAAATATGTCTTTTTTTGTCTTGTAAGATAGCTTCAAGCATGTCTTCTTCGGTATTGACCTTCTTGTTAAAAATGATGATGGAATGCGAACCACGGAACGTCTCAAAAAATGGTATCAAAAGGTCCTGAACCGCGTCCCGGGCTTCAAGAGACGACGAGACATAGAACGATGCGTCCCGAAAAGGCAAAGGTAAGGTCGTCATATCTTGAATCGTCCCACTTGCTGTCAAAACGCCCAGGACAACTATCATAAAAATGGTAAAAAAATCCAAGCGGCCCCACATACTACGCAAAAAGACCCTTCTTCTCCCGGGAAGAGATCAAAAATCGGTTGTGAAGCAGCGCATAGAGCGGCAAGAGCGTGCGAGTTCATCCCAATAAGGTCGCTTTAATCGGAGGCGATTTTTGACGCGTTTTTGACCGACTGGGGGTGGTTTTTGACAGGACTTGGTCGGCTTTTTTTGACCACGAGGTAACCAAAATGTCGTCATTCTTTTTGACCTCGTCTTTGACATGATAATATACGTCTTCCCCTTCCGTGACTTTGACAACTACATCCTCTAAATCGGTGACAGCTATGCACCCTTTGATATTCAGACCAGATAACTGAATTAGAATGTGGATGTTGACGTATCTAGGCCGTGAGTTGTGAGGTGTATTAACAACCACATTTATTGTGTGATATAACTTACATACTCAACCACCACGTTGGTAACATTGACGTGTTCATAACGTTAATTCTGTAAGTGCAGTATTGTTATTTATATGTGAGTTCTACTAATAAAGAGAGCGTTGCTAGTCAATATTATCTCTTTGGTGCTCCTTCTCCGTTCATGCTCTTTTATTCTTGCTAAGCGATCTCAGTGATGTTGCACTACCATTCTTGCTAAAAGAAGTCAATGATTACAGCAGGCACTTTTTAATTGACACGTACAAAGTGAATCTCTCGTTTTTCAAGAATTTGTTTAATAATGCACAAGAAAAATAGGGGGGATTTCTGTATTTGTATTTTCACTTACACTATGAAGCTTAGTGCAATACAGTATTAGAACATCATCGTATTATCCGAGCTGGTTTTAGCCATAAACAGAATGTGCAAAATTAGTCTGACTTATTGAGGAATATTGAAAAAGCAAAATTAGTGTGGCCCATTGTATTTGCGTAGCCACACTATTTTCCCACCCAAACTAATGACACTTTTTACTGTACCAGGTGGTCGAGAAGCGCGCTGGATACCTTCTTCAGCCTATCCGCTTCCAGGTCGAATAACTGGCTCGGGTCGAAAGCGCCGGTGTTGATGCCGGCTTGCTTGAGCTGATCGATCAGTTCTCTAATAAGGGCGATGTAGCTATCTGAGAAAGATGGGGGAGAAACGGGGCCTTTTAATCGACATTGGTCGAGATATCTTCAGAACCCCATCTGTTTGTAAGAACTGACCAAACTCGCGAAGGTAGTAGGCACGCTCCAGGTCGGTGTCTGTTACCTTCTGTGATAGGTCGTCCAGCTTTTATTTTTCTTCTTCAAAACGTGGCCTATCCTTGTAAGTCGGATGATCTGGTCCTTGCCCATCCAGCTCTTTTAGGGGTAGGAGATCTGGATGATGACTTGGTCCTGAGCCAGCCAGCTTTCCACTCTGGTTATATCCAACCTTCGGTTCTTCTTTTTCTTTAATATCCATTACATGCGTTTGTTTCTTCTGATCTTGGTCAAAACCATTATCCTTCCTCGGACTATGGTGACCTGCACCATAGTCCGAGCCGGCTCCAGCTGGGGCATAGTGACCGGCACCATAATCCTGACCATCTCCAGTGGTGGCCAGGTCTCGTCCAGGTATAGGTGGATGGCTATCCAGGCTGGTCAGGCTATTTGGTGTACAATACACAAAAGCCGTCCAGTCGCGCTATTTCAGGTAAGGCGCATAACCATCCATCCAGGTTATTTTGGGTAGGGTACAGAAAAGGTTATATTGGATCTAGGGATAAAAATCAGTATTCGTTTTTTTTCTAAGACGCAAGTCATCATTGGTTCACAACAGAGGCCTAACAAGGCCCCCTCTAGCTGCTATTGGTTTCCCCGGGGAAGGTTAAAAGGAACCACCGGAAGTCCCCTGACCAGGAGTCTGCGTGAAACTTATACTCAACTCAAGTCGCCCGTGTTTGGAACACGGTTGGTCGTATAAGGCCACAAATTGGACGGAAAGATATGGCAAAAAAACACCGAGAGGTTTGGGAAGGCGGTAATATGACAAAGTGACGACACATACTCGGATAAGAAGCAACGCATGACACAAATGGAGACAGGAATGTTCAGAGAAGAGACTAAAACCCATTCGAGCAGAACATCAAAGGAGAATGGCATTAGTTCTATTGGAAAGTGGGGTAAAGTTTAGTCTTACTGTGGAAAATTGCGGAGTATTATTTGGATTCCTCAATTACACATAAGATTGGAGTAACCCCTTTGTTATCTTTGGTTAAGCTGGCCGATCGATTATTCTCGGTCCAGCCTTTGCGGTATACAAATTTCAAGTATAACGCCAGCCTGCTCCCCGGTGAAGATTTCGCCCAGGAGCAACCCTATTCCTTACCCTCGTCCACATATTTTACCGACTTTTAACATTTCGCCCTAGAGTCCACCAAGAGAGCGTAACCGCCAGTGCTGACGGGTACACAAGGTGAGATTTACATAACATGGATCATCCCAGTCGTCACGGCCAAGGTGATGGAAGTGACCAGTCCAGCCGGCTTGATGCTGACTCGGATCAAGACCTGGATGGACGGAGTACCCCCTCCGACAGTTAGTCATCTGGGCCCTCCGTGGGTGTTCGCATCTTAGAAGGAATTTCTGAGAGCGACTATACCACACTGGTGCGCGTGCCCGGATTTCTTGGTGATCCTGGATATTACCGCGAGTCCCTTGTGGGCGAAAGTTGAAATCTGTCAAATTTGTTGAGGACGTTGTGTCGGGTGCATTGGGGGAAGGCATATCGCCCCCAATGCTGCTGAAGATGGAAGGATGCGATGGTCGACTCGGATTGGGGGATTACGAGGTAGACATTAAAGAAGGAGTTACCCCCCCCTGGAGATTCCTCGACTCTTCCCTCTTCGCGGCCGCCCATCAACCTTCGGTATCCCACCCGGCTACTATAGGGACATAACCTTCCCTGGGGCCTTTCATATGTCCATCTCTTAACCAATTCGCCCCTTGGCCGCCATTAACGGCCATCCAGCTCCACTTGGTCCGGCCGGCCCACTTCTGGCTGACCTGGCTCTGAGCCTCCGGATCACCTTCATCTAGCTTGATTCCATGCCTTGTACTGAACTGGCGCTTGTGAGTGCTCCCGAAAACCTCCGGCAGCTGTCCTCCAGCGCCCGAACTCTTGACCAGCAATTTAAGCCAATCAAAAGGCAGCCTCGGCCAGGTGTATTTCACACCCGGCCGTTAACTCTTTTCGAAGTCGCTTTACCACAATGTCAAGGCAGCTCCAGAACTCCGTGGCGTTTTATTCACCGTAAATGGCGGTAAGAAAATTGGATTCTGTGTACGCACGGGTGCTGGCTAAATTTCCCTCCACTTAGCATTGTTTCGTTTGATAGCGACGTCGGGGATGGTAATATCTATATTGATGAAGTGTCCACGACGGCGATGACACTGACTGAGTTACGTTAGCGCATCGCATTCCCCAAGATCCAGAGTTTTTTGCTGCAAGCATTAGATCCGACAGGGCAGGCAACCGACAAGGAATTGCGGAACGCGATAGGAAAATCAAGAGTTTACGAGTTAAACGCCAAATACTCGAAGGAGGGGAAACTTAGTCTCGGTTAGCGACAACCCGTCTGTCTAGCGAGTGCTATTTTGCTAAACCTGAAAATTTTGTAACTTGGTCAAGCTACAGCGTCTATGGATCACACGACAGGCGAGCACGATATCATTATTATTGCCTTCCTGTTTAAATCGACTAATAACTGTTTCTTTTGTCCTTGTCTTACGCAGATAAATTCATTCAAGAGTCCTATCTGCACGGAGTTTGCCGAGGCCACGATTCTTACAATCGCCTATCGTATTGAAACGATTCTAGATTTCGATACGATCTGGTACTTAAACAGGGTCGTTGTGGAGTTTGGTCCCCATCTGAGCTCCGAATCACCGAGTTAACAAACATGCTGCGGAATCCGATCGAGACTCACGGCAGTCGTGCGACATGACGTGGTGGTACGTGTGGTCATTTTTCCTTTCTGAGGAAATCGGCCGAGAACGAAAGTTTCAAGCATGTGCCTTCAGTGAGCATTGCGACTTTCGATTCTAGTTGTGTATACTGCGCCCTATCACAAGAATACAGTGATTTCTTTTCTTCGTAAAAAAAGGACGCAGCATATCTAAGGTTTCTAAAATTTATCAGCTGCTCTATCCAATGCTGAGCTTGCATTTCGCCGATTTGAAAGTGGTTCACCAGCTGAAAGAGTAATGATCGTGCTATGTGAGTAGTTTCTCGCTGCTCCTGCAATTTGGAGTCATGCGAGCTGTTTTTGAACGAAATATACAAGGAAGGATATCAGTTTTTCTTGTTCAGGCATTGGCCAGTTCAAAACTTCAAATGATGCAGAGAACGGTGGGCAATATGTATTCCTTGGTTCGCAAGACCCTGGCTGTGCCTAATGGCCCCGTTCTACTCTTGAGACTAGCGACCAACAATCCATCAAATGTTGAGGAGCTCGTGAATGCTCTACACCATTTACCGGTCGTTCTTCTCAATTGCTTGATTCAAAACAACCAGTACAAAAATCGGCTGTATACAGACCAAAAGTTTCGATTCAAAACAACCGTAACATTTTTCAAAATGACCAAGGTACCGTCTGTTAAGGTTAGGTGTAATACACCACAGTAGAATTGCAGTACGTAAGGTATAATGTGCACAACGACGTGTCTGGCAGCGGCAGCTTGGGCGTCCTTCATGGCAACTGTACAGTACTGACAAAATGCTTGCAAAACATAAGTTGAGGGAAACAACCATGAGTAAAAGGTAGAGAGGAATATACAATATCTTTCATTATCTTTTTGGGTGATTGTGAAGCCCCTAAACATGTTTTACGCTGTGGTGTTTACTGTGGTCGAGACTACTATCTTGGGGCCAAGTACGTCATATGAGTCTAGGAAGCTTACCCGCTGGAGCCCACACTTCGGCGTGGAATTATGTAAAAGACTATGCGGGCGATGCGGGGGAGGCCATGGCGTATTTGAACTCGTTGGCACCGCCCCCACTGGTGGTAACATAACATGACAAATAATCAGGCTGCTTAAAATGAGGAAATTTCACCTCATACCTTAAATTGGCTGTTTGAGGGCTTCCCGCAACTCTAAAATGAGGCAGCTATTTGCCCATTCTGAATCTCATATATTACCAGCAGAAGAGCCACGAGACCTCACAAGGAATTTCAAACTAACGTTAATATGAAATCGAGTCCACGTCAAGCGGTCGGTGTACTAATACTAATTTGACGAAGCAGTATTCTTAATTAGGTCGATGTATTGCACTGCATTGCCTGCAATTGCCCTTCGAGGGGAGTGACTAAACATCACGTTGCAAATGGCCACTGTACCATGGAAGACTGGATCCATACGCAACAGTTTTTTGGCGACAAGATAATGAATAAGCGGTGTGAAAAATAATGGTTGGTAAAGCGTGCATTTTTTGGTACGGATGTGCTCTACATAACCTTGATTTGTTTCTGACACGTTAGAGCAGACATCCGACACGAGAAGAAGATCTACAGCTTGCGTAGAGACCTCTCCCACCACTAGGAGTGTCGCGGTGTTGGGCACCTTTTACAGTAAGTTTAAAACTTATCATAACGTATTTCAGCAGTTTATGGCCGGGAATCGGGTACCTTAGCTTTTTGTTTATAACTTTTCACCAACAGCACATTTTGACCGGCTGTTTGCACCCCATAAAATCTATTTTGATCAGCAGTCATATGCGATAGCGCTGTCCTTATCCAATCAAAATTGAGGTCACACGGATAGAGGAAAGCGGACATTTAGATTCGTACTTTTAGAGATTATGGCCGATTTTTTGAGCTGCAAAAATTATATGGAAAGAGAATGTTTAGGTACACACATAATTTTGAATTGGTACGGTACTGACGGCCATAATCTGCTGCGAAAAAAATCTGACCAATCATTCAACAGTTATCTGAAATTATGACAACTAATTGGATAATCGGGTTACCACCGGTCATAATCTGGTGTCGGCCATAAACTGCTGAATTACGTTATTTAAAGTCACCTAGTTTAATGAGGCGCTCCGGTGAAGCTTATATGAGGCATTTCGATCTTTTTCGTAGCACAATACCTAATTTTTAGCAGCCTGCAAATAATGGTGGATCTTTGTGCGAAGATGCGACATTGATCATATTGAAAAAAAATCGGATCGTTTTGAAACAGCCTGTTCTAGAACTATACGCATGGGTATACACTTTTTATACATGTCCTGTCTTTGGGTGGGCGTTTTGAATTAAGCAATTGGGAAGAACGACCGGTAAAAGGTGTAGTGGCGACAACGACCGAATGATAGAAGACCATGAGCAAGACATGCTCAACACCGTGACGTTGGTGCTAGAAAATGCAATGTATGCTCATGTCGAGCAAGCCAAGCTGACACCACCATTTGCAGCAAGACTTCGATAAAAGTTTTGCCAACAAAGTTCGTCGTTGTACTGTGCTGCAATGACATTTGAGCTACCTATGATGTACACAAGTGAAAAAGATGAAGATTCGATCGTGTTTATCTATCAGTGGCTAAAGAGAGATGGTGCATTGGGATCGGCGCTGTAAACGTATCTCCAGCTTGCATTACTGACAGGACGAGCACGTTTCAACACAATGCAGCCATTAATATGGCCAAGATTTGTACTATCGTGTTTAAATCGCTTCGCAACGATAACAACTCACGATACTAATCGACTGCTGCGCTGGGCGTCTGTCGGCCATCAAGCGCTTGGTAGCTTTCATTGAATGAAAAGGAACGGATTGAAATGTTACAAAGCATCGACAAGCTTGCGTCGTTGTTGTCGTCGTGGGCCATTAGCCTCGCCTTTTTTGTGATTGTGCTTGTATGGTATCCACCACCTCATTGTTTGATTCGACTACCGGTTTTGAGTTAATTATAATTACCTAGAACAGTACCAGTAACCTACTGTAACATTATTTGGTCAACGTGGGGGTCAGAACAGGGCTGGCAAGCATAGGTTTTAAAACCTAAAATTCAATCGGCTGGCAAAAATAGGTTTTAGTCGTTGAGTCATTAGATATCAGAATTTCAACCTCATAAATTTTCATGACTCAATTGCAGAGATCTTATCGCCACTTTCTTGCTAACGCCAAATATGGATAACAACCAATAATAAGATGTAATTCTCGTAGAATTTGGTATATATTTTCATTTGAAGACGGAGTCAAGCTTGCCCTAACGTGTGGGATGAGCAAACTGCGCAATCTAGGTTTTAGTTAGGTTTTATTCAAACCTACTTTTTCGGCTCCAAAAAATCTAGGTTTTTACCAGCCCTGGGTCAATGTTTCCCATAAAAATCGGCCATAAACTCCGTAAGTACGAATCGAAATGTCCGCTTTCTCGTACCCATGTGACCTAAATTTCGATTAGATAAGGTAAGAACAGTGCTATCGCTGGTCAAAACTGATTTTGAGATGTGAAAACAATGGGTCAAAATGTGCTGTCGATTAGAAGTTGTATTTAAAAAGCCGATTTCCGGCCATAGACTGCTGAAATACTAGTACAGTACGTTACTATCAGACATGATATTGACCATCGTAACCTCCCGGACAGCTACGTGTGTTAGTATGGATGGATATCACTGGGGAGGTATGTCACACTACAGCGCATGCAATGGCCACTTCTTTGCCAAAGTGCGAAAGAACCCTGGGTATACGAAATTGAATGAGCGGAGCCAATACAAAAACACCAAGTTTCAACAAGATGTTCGGTGACATAAATTTCTGTTGAGGCTGATGCTGTATTGATGACGTAGTGACAAATGCAATGAACGACAGTAAAATCGAGCGAGAAGCGTTATTTAGACAAATTGCATAGAAATGTGACTACTTGCCTAAACTAACTACGTATGCCGCTCCTTTCACAGTTGCTTCACTAGCTGTGGACATATGTTCAAAGGTACACCACCAACAAATGCAAAGGCTACCTTTTCATGTACCCAAGTCCATCGTCAAAAATGCTCAGAATCTTGATGGTGAAGTCTCAATCAACCCGGGGATGCGGCGCTTTTCATCGTTTGCAAGAAAATGCTGATACCGCTCTAATACCTTATTTCTCCATTCTAAATCTTTACGAGATTCAAAGATATTAATTCTTGCTCGCTTTTCTGTTTCCACAACACGACTCCACAAGTGAAACTGTCCATCCTCCATTCTGAGAGCAATGTCTCTCTTTGGTTTATACTCCATCGCTTTGTGGATTTGTTTCGCTGCTTCCAGAGTTGAACCACCAACCTTTTCTAGTAATACTAGATACAAGGCAATATCAAGGTGCTGCTCGAAGCGGAACCGATTCGCACCGCGAAGTTCTTCCAGAAAGTCCTTTGTAAAAAACGATGAAATAATGAAATTGTTCGGATCAGGTGGGAAGTCCATCAGAAGTACTCTTAACTCTGTCATTAAGAAGTACTCCTTCGCAAAGTTTTTTATGGAGTCGTATGAAAAGTGTGATAATTGTGGGAGAAAGTTCTCAAAAGCAGTTAGGATTTCTTCCTGAGTAAGCTTGCGCTCTTCGTCTTCTTGATCAATTGTTGAGTTGACGCTTAGATAACGCTGAGTGGAGGCAAATTCAAATGTCATTGTCCTTTCGGACTCCCCGGAGGCCAAAGCAAAGTCCGTACTTTCAGTCAGTGTAGATACAATGACCAAGAAAAGAAGAAGAAGCTTCATGGCTTGAATGTGGTGACTTTTGTGCACGCGAAAGTGACTTGACAAGTGAAAAAGGAAACTGACGAGGGTCATTCTCCGCTACTCAATTAGTAGGTAATGTTTTAATCGCGCTCAAGGACGGCGGTGGGATAATCTTAGATAAAAGTACATACTACTAGTACAGTATTGGTTCATTATACTTTAGAATTGGTGTCCCGAAGTGAGTGGCGTACCACTCCACCAATCAAACTACAGTATTGGTACATATATTTTGAAGTACGGTCGAATTTGTATCAAGAATAAATCCATGTGACCCCTGTCTTTGCGCTGTGATTTCGCTCCGTGGAATTGACTAAAAACGGCTGTGATTGTGGTATTACCTGGCGTAATGTAAGCAACCTGTGATTTTGCCTAGAAGTAGATCACCGCTCAATTAAATGTATATTAACAACCCTTCTGAACATGTGGCGACGAAGATACTGTTACTTGAGATAAACGAGATATTTGCTTTCAAGTCACTAGCCTAGCGCCTGACACCTGGTGACGTAAACCACGACGCTACAACTTGCAAACAATGCCTCCGGTTGCACTATGGGCAATGTTAGGTCCTGATTTTACATCCGCAGCTCATACGGCTCATCGCGGTACAAGAGTGGTATGATGATGTGTGTAAAAATGTGAGGCAGCCCCTTTAATTAATCAGGATATGGTACTTTCTATACCAGCCACTCGACCCGCCTTAGAAGAATACTGTAATTTCTCTTCAATAAGACCAGCGTTTAAAATCATGAACAGTCACACTTCTAGCATACAACGGTGCGTCGCCAGTCATAACTTTAGACTTCAGAAAAAGAGGATTCGGGTATACAACTGTCGATAGGGTCAGCATTCACAAAAGGTGGCCCTTTTGGCTTCCATTGCTGGATTTAACAAGTCATTGGTTGCCATGATTCTTGGCTAGGGATGCTAGATTCCAACCAAATGGATTCCGATTGGTAAATATTGATTCTGTATAAGTTACTTCGAAGTACAAGACTACGCACTCAAAATGTCCAATGCGAGCTGGATCTTCCTGTATCAAACCTAATTGACCGACCTTGCGCTTTATATTAAACAAGAATAGGGATAGCTATCAATAAATTCCGATACTATGCAAACACAAGCCACGCTAACACGATAAAGCTGACAAGATGGGGTTGATTAAGTGCTTGACTTCTGTCAAGACTTTTCGCATCTTTTCGGCGTTTGCTAAAATGTCGGGTCATACCGTCGTACGTTAAAAAAAATGGCACCTTACCGCCATTGAATAAACCAGAAAAAACGTGGCGCACACCTCATTGACCAAGAAATTCGTCCGCCTGTATTTGTTTTTGAGGTAATTGGTCACGATCAATTTATCGTCTTACAATCCATGTCATGTGTTAAGGGTTTGTGTGCTTTTGGTGCTTGGTAGGTATCGTCAGCTTAAAAATTCGTTTCAATTTTCAGCTTAACGCACATGGAGGACCTACGCGGACACAAGTTTACGATAAGATTGTTAAGGGTGAGGGGGGTCAAAGGCAAGCAAAGGCACGTGAAAACGAGAGTGAATAATTAGCTTTTTATATGAAACATTTGATGTAATGATTTCCTAGAAGTACGCAATCGATTTTTTAAAAAATGAAGTATTGCTTAATGTACAGTAGCACTTGATTGCATAAGTCCGTGTAGCCATCGTTAATCTTCTCAAGCGCAAAGTGCAACTTCTCGGCAGCAATCTCCAGTGCATATAGATAATTATTATAAGAAGAAACCCTCGTTACTGTGCTATGAAGCATTCTGAGCCAGTAATAATACTCTCCGTCTGTTCTATCGACACTTGTTATCCTAAATCCTAAAATTTAATTGGCGACGCAGTGGGACTTTTGCCAAAATAGGGTTCTTTTTTCAGGTTTGTTGCCAAACTAGGATTCAAACGTTAGAATAGGGTGCTGTTTGTGAATAAATTTCGCAAGATGTACAATCTAAAGCACCCTACTTTGGCAAAATAGCAGCTCCAATAAACCCTGACTTGGCATTTCTCATGGTACACTACAGGTCCACGTCAACTACATACAGAGCATCTGCGTGGGGATTTTGCTCATGGCGTACTCACGAGGAAGCCAGCGAGTTCTGGGCGCCAGTGGGGCGTTTGGAGCTAACACTTGATCCATTTCTTCATCGACGGAAAACTGATCGTGAGACTGGAGCCTTCATTTCCTCCTCTTCTTCTCCCCAGGTGCAAGGTCGTCAGGTTGGATCCAAACCGTGTTGTAGCCCCATTATTGGTCACACGCCAAACACGCTACTGGAAAAACAACTTGACCATCCATGGGCGAGGTGTTTATTCCAGTGCTGACGGCATTCTTAATGAGCGTCAAGGGAATGGAGCCGCTACCGTCATCTATATCACGTTCATTCTTGCTATCGCACTTACGAGAGTTAGCTGTACGCTGCTTTGGATCTGGACGAACTACACGATCCCGGGGAAAGTGGAAATTTCGTAGTCACTTTTGATCGACACATGACGGTCGTCAATGCAAAAAATGCAGACGTTTTAAGGACAGTGAATCACAAGAAATCGACTAAGTCTATTAGGTTCTTCGACTGACGCGAACAAACCGATTGCTTGAAGTACGATATTACACTCTAAAAAAGCTGCAAGACGCTTGAGCGCTTTATGCACACCTTGTTTTAGCATATTTTTACAAGTTCTCTAAGTTCAGCTTCACCTTGCCTAGTTGGATGCCCCAATCACTGTTTTTCCATGGTGCATCAGAGGTACTATAAAATGTTCCGTTGCAAAGCTAGAAAGGCGTTGCTTCTTGCTGATGTTTGTAAACTTGTCGTCGGGGCTAATCCGACCGCCAAAATGCTAAGGTACCCTGTTCTGACAAGCGCAAAACACGTGTACCCCTGCAGATTGTGGGGGGCCCTCATTTGAACTTTTTTCACAAACAGCACCCTATTCTGACGTTTGAATCCTAGTTTGTCAACAAACCTGAAAATGTACCCTATTTTGGCAAACGTCCGACGCAGTGTAGTCACGACAGGGGTTGGATTTAGAAAGTACCATTATAGAGAAGTATTCAACCATCTTTGTGATTACTATTAGAGAGGTTTAGGAAAAACGATTTATCTATCTATCACGTTTGAAAAACAATAGATATGCGTTTAGTCTTATCGATTCTGTCTATCTTTGAATAAATTTTCAGACTGACGGCAGCGGCATCCAACCGCAGCAATGCACGAGCTCTACGATCTACTCCGGCTCTCTAAGAGAGGCGACATGCTCGCAATCGAAGGTGTTATTCTCACTATTGAGGATAACTTCGGACTCCGATCCTGACCACAGGCAACGACATCACCGGAGCCTCTCGCACGATCCTTGACCTACTGCACTGCGGGCCGCATTCGTATGAAGAAAGATCCTCAGGGTCTGCACTAACTGACCTTATTGTACCTAGATGAGATGGTACAGGTGGTACATTATTGCATATGCAATAGTGGTTCTCACGGTTTGAAGGCAGGTACTTTGTAGGTAGGCAAAACTAGCCTATCAGCGCGTATCTACGACTTTCCAACCGTGAGAACCTTTTGCATTCAGCGTAGTAAGCCAGTGATGTAATATTTAGAAGCTCGTATTTTGTGCGGATCATGACTCGGTATAGTATATAGTACCTTCTATCTTTAACTAAGTCCGATTAAGTGCTTCCAAGCAAAAATCAGCCAATCAAAAATACCTACAACTGCTCGTTTTTGCCTTCAGCGAGATTCGCTGAAGGCAAACCGAAGGTTTGCTCTGATTCGTCAGTTTTGCCTACCTTCGAACCGTGAGAACCACTTTTATAAAAAGGTACGGGATGGAGCAGCTGGGATAAGCAATGGACTGATCAGTGAACAACAGCTTTATAAACGGTTGTTTATCCACATTAAGAAGATGGGACATACATCCTTGATTAGCTAGCGTAAGAAGGTACCTAGAGAAGACGACACTAGTTAAGCACTTTTTAATTTGATATCCCCTACCAAAACAACCCAAGCGCCAAGTCTTTTTTTATTAGGTTATGAGCCCAAACCCTTACGACGCGTCTGACATACTCCGCGAAGACAACTACTTCGTGTGGTAGTTTAAATGCGCGAATGTGATTGGTCAAAAAGGGATTGCTTGGGCATATTGATGATATTTAGAGAAAATGTGACCCTATACAGGGTGCTGTAAGTCATTTTAAGCGCGGTGCTGTAAGGGCCTCATTTCATTATAATGTTGGACCCTGACCCTATCCGACTTAGCATTTTCGTCCACGGTGGACTCGAACCCGCAATCTCCCGGTCCCGGGGGCAGGGCCTTAACCACTGCACCAACCAAGGTCGGTCTTGAGCATATTTATTCTCTGAAGGCCCCGCGGATGATGACGCTTTGTCGTCAGGTTGGAAAATCAATGACATACAGGCCTTTGCTACTGTGACGACTATGGCTAGCCCCAGTTTACATTTGATGGTGCGCATGACGACCTCGACAGCTGAGGCATGGAAATACTAAAAAAAATATTTTTACGACAAAGTGTACACAATAGAGTACAACTGCGGCGACAGCTGCACGAATTTTGATTACCAAAAGGTGGTAATGTGATTGTGATGGAGCACTTACTGCGATTTGACGAACTGTGCATGACTATGCAAGCTGTGGGACAGGAAATTTCCCCTGATGAACATCTGGTGATACTACTAGGTAGTCTAACGGACGACTACGTGCAGATAGTAAATATTATCGAAAACATTCCTGGCATGACACTTTTTCAGGTAAATGAGATGCTTCGAGGTTAATATGACAGAATGTCACGGATAGAAAGTCAAGAAGTTGCGTTACGGACTACGCAAACATCGAAGTCGAAGATGGTACCACGTACCAAAAGTAGAAAGGGCAAGTTCATGATAAAGTGTTTCTTATGTAATAAATGTGGGCATAAGCGTCAAGTCAGGAAGAAAAGAAAGGACGTGAAGAACAAGCGTTTTCAGTGTCAAGTGGATATTCGGATTGATGGTTACTGGACAGTGGTGCCAGTAGTCACATGTGCCCAGACGAAAACGAGTTTGTGGATATTCGCCCATTCGAAACTCCAGTTAGAATAACCATTGCAAATGGTAGTGAAGCTATCGCAAAAGGGGTCGGAACAGTACGAGTGGTATTTAAAGGCGGGAAGACAGTCCTAATTGAGGATACTTTCTGGGTTCCGGATTTAGATAGAAGATTATTATCCATATCAGCATTGTCGAAGAAAGGACTACATATTACATTCACAAAACCGCGTTGTAAAATAAGGAACGATAAGGAGATCGTTGCCAGTGTTGCACACCACAACAAAATGTATGTCCTGGAGTGTGGTCCGATTGAGTTAGCTATTTCATCGGAAAAGAATGGACTATAAACGAACCCGGTGTAGATAAGCACATGACATGCTCGTCTAGGCCATCTGCCATTACTGACGATGCATAATTTACATAAATGATTCAACGGCTTCTAGTTGAAGCAACTACCGGATCAAGAAGAGCAAGAAATACGTGAAGGTTGCATGCTGTGCAAGTCAAGCATGAAATCATTTTTTAAAATCAGCGTATGGAGAAATCAAAACTAAAGATGTATTAGAGATAGTTCACAGTTGCGTGATGGGTCCAAACTAACTAAGTCACAAGGAGGTTCAAGATACGTAGTTACGCTTATTGATGATTTCTCAAGGTATGTAGTGGCATACTACATCTCAAACAAATCACAAGTAGTGGATCGGTTCCTGGAATACCAGGCTCTCATGGAAAATCAAGTGGGAAGGAAGATAAAATGTATAAGAACCAACAATGGAAAAGAGTATATCAACAGAAGATTTGCTGGAATATGTCGGAAAAGCGGAATCGTTCATCAATCGACAGTTCCGCATTCACCTCAGCAAATTGGATTAACTGATAGGACGCTAACGGAGCGAGCAAAGGGAATGCTCTACCACATGAATTTGGAAATGCAATGGTGGGCTGAAGCCAAAAACACGGCTGTTTATGTCACAAACCGAATTCCATGTGCGGCTCATAAAATGACGACACCTTTCGAATTATTTTTTGAAAAAAAACGGACATTGAAGGAATGGGATTTTTCGGTGCTCAAGGCTACGCACACATCGACAAATCGAGACGGAAAAAGCTCGACAAAAAGACGTTTCGATGCATGTTGTTGGGGTATTCAGAACAAATCAAGGGATATAGAGTCTGGAATTATGAAACGAAAAGAGTGACGTATACAAGAACAGCATCGTTCAATGAACAACCACAAACAAAATATATTCAAGTGGTTCATGGAGAAAGTACAAGTAGGAATACTGATGAACATGAAGATGATTGCGTGTTTGCGGAGGTCCAACAAATAGATGGAACAGAGGATATGGAAATAGAAGAGCCCAGAAATCTGCGTTAGATCGTCACGACCCAGAACCAGAATAACGACAAGGTCAAATCAACATGGAAACGTTGGACCATCTGTGGAAACAAGCGCAGTTACTTATGCAGGGAATCCGCCATCAACAGAAATTGTTCCATTAAGCAACGTCAACAAAAATGTCCGACCATTCCCAAAGAACTTTGCGAGGGCTTCCACGAGGCCGAACAAAACGCCCCAAAGATATTTTCGTACTCATCTTCAACAATTAGGATCGTCTGACCTTTGTTCTCAAGTCTTGAGAAGAAACTCAAGAAATCCCAGCAATGCATCCAAGTGGTAAATACCAACTCCTTTTGGGAACATTTTAAATAAGCGGGCACATTTTAACACAAAGATTACATGTGCTTTTTAGTCACAAATACCGATTTTGGCTGCAAATGCTTTGAATTCTTTCACCCGATCTTCGTTCTTGCAACCGAAGAAAATATTTCTTTTAACGACAAGATGCTTGCAGTTTTTGGTTCAATAAAGCTTTGGGTAACAAGAGCAGCAGGCTAAGTGTTTTTGTTGGCAGTTATAGTTGGAGCTCTTTTCTTGTATTCAGCCGACGGAGGGAAAATGGCGGTCGCACAGGGCTCTGACGCCAGTTTTTTCTTCGCGTTAATAACCTTTGCCAAGTATTGGCGGTAGATTACTGGTCGGCGGAAACGCAGGGTAACATTGTCTTTCCCATTTGAAGGGGTGTTGCTATTTGTTTCCAAGTCTTAACTCACACGTTTTTGAGCTTTCCGAGCAGTCTCTTTCTTCGCGTCATTGGCATTCAGTGCCCAGTCGTTCTTCGATGATCGTCGCCATTGCTTGGACGACGCTCAAGCCACTTATTTGTTGGAAAAGAGTGATGATAATAATCCATTGAAGCCGGATACATGGTCGTTGACGTGGCATGAGAGTCTACTGAGCCGAAGCCTTCTGGATTCTGAAACGTCATGACTATGGGACATGGAGAATGATGAAGATACGCAGTTAGTTTTGCGCGCGGCAGCTGCGCGTTTCGGCAGCTAAAGTTGACGGCAATCAATATGTCGCCTTTAGCAATGGTCTTTTTTGTCTTGTTCCTCTCCATGAACATTCGACGCATTTGCTCCGCCCATACCACAGCAACGTCTGCACCAATCGATCCAGCACCACCAACCACGCAATCATCAAAGCACTCTTGTAACTCGTCGCAAAAAAAAGCAAAGTATGTTAGTTCTTCATAAACATCTACAAGCACCTCACCTTGAGAAAATTTATTTCCACACAAAGTCGCGGACAATGCTCAAATATAAACCATCATTAAATTCATGTTTCTCCTAAATTAAATTCTCTTGTGTGACTGAACACAAAATGAGAAAATTAAGCAGACACAACGGCAAATTCGTGAAAAGTCGTCACCAACCAGTATTTGTCGTGTGCGACTGAGCACAAAAAAAGATCCTGTTGCAACCGGCATAAGGCTAAAACATATGGTCACTATCATTAATACATGCTTCTCCTGAAACAAATTCTCTTGTGCGACTGAACAAAAAATGAGAAAATTAAGCAGCCACAACGGCAAATTCGTGAAACGTCGTCACCAATCATTATTTGTCGTGTGCGTTTGAGCACTAAAACAGATCATATTGTCATCGGTAACCTCTCGTCGCCAATCATTATCTTTCTTGCGCGACATGGAGCATAATGAAAATTCATGTTGCGGCTGATGACTTCGAAGTTACCTAATTCTTTTGCAATTGACATAAGACTAATTTCGACTGGAGACCTAGGACAATCACTAGAACAGTGTATTGTTAAAGCGTACAAAATAATCGCTGCAGTAACAAAACACAACTGGAATTTGTAGAACGGATGCATTGGATATAACTGAATCGACTGACTTTGGATCTATCAATAAGCCCTTGAAGATGCAGGTGCTTGATCTCATCGAGATCCGAACTCGGTATACTACGTGGACTTTTCATTGCTGTTGATACTGGATTGGCGAATGTTGTCGCCGGCGATTACTCTCGGGTGATCCGTTGGATGTGGACACAATTGCAGACAGGCAAGTCTCTTGTCTTTATATACCCTGCGTTTTTCTAGCGCTGAAGCCTCGATGTCAGCTCCCATTTGCGGGAGACGTGAGATGTAGCGATGATAAGTTTCTCCATCATAAAGTCGCAATGGACAACAACGAACACTGTGGTTTGTTAGTGCCAGGCATATTCCAAAAAATATGTTATAGCTTTGCCTGTCCCAGACCAATATATGAGAAATTGATCCCAACAAAGTTTTCATCCGCCCGATGAAATTTTCCACTATCACTCTATCGTGTGATACGTTATCGTCCATTCGTGATTCTGATAGTGTAAGTTGCGGTCCGCGTGGAGTCTTCTTCTTGAGGTGGACAGCGCAAAATTCGTCGGCTAATCCTTGGTACCCTTTATCGACAAGAATTGCCCAATCGTGTGGAAACGACGCCACGATTGGACCATCATTATTTCATTCAGTTTCTTTTGCATAGCCGATCTATGAAAGACGGCGTTTTCTCTAAAAATTGTCACGTCAGCAATAGATCCGGGCTCATACTCTGTACAACCGATTGCAACACCAGTAGGTAGCACAGAACCTCGACTTACAGCCGACATAAATGATGTTGTCCACTATAAAACTTCTTGAAGTCGTTGAAATTGCCTGTCGGTTTGTCAGCTTGCTGGAACGTTACATCCGTAGCGTATCTTGCGCAATGGAGTTGGAGAAGGTGTTGCCACATAGGAGAAGCTTTTGCATCGTCCAGCGCGTATTTTCATTTTCCACAAACGTTTCATACAATAAAAAAAGGTTTAGCATAATTAGGAATTTCTTTACCATCTTCTGGAACGGAAAGGCATCCATGTCAAATAGCGAGCTAATCCTATCCCAAGAGCCACACAACTTTAGGGCACCTAGAGACATGAACAAAATATCTTTAGGTAGATGGGTACTCTTCTTTCCCTTCCAATGTTCCACTTGGACATGGCATAAGACTCCACATGATTCCACAATCGCTCGAACTCCAAAGGTGAAAAGTTGCACATGCGTAGTATTCGATCAGGCCCTTGGATACGCAAAAATCGATCTTACGCTGGAGATGAAGAAGTCAACTCATCATCAGAGTCTTGGCACGTTATCTCCACCTGCGTTGTCATCTATCTTCTTCAACGAAAAGGCTGTCCCAACGTGCACGAGATTCCACGTCCTGGTCTTCTTCTGTTTGCTGAGAGCGCATTCTCGACGGAGCCATAGCGACAAGGACTTACCTTTATGAACTACGAATTGTGTGTGTTAATTAGGAATATACTGAGTACAGATGAAGCTCGTCTCTCCTATGGAAGAGACTAAATTCCGAACACATAGAGATGTATCAGGTCAGTATCTCATTAATGTTCTTTTTATCTATCTTCACAGCTGCGTGGTTAATTCTTATGTTATACGGATAATAACCGAATGCACGGCGGTAACCAACCGGTTACTGAGTACTACCACCGAAGCTCTAATGGTCACGTCACAAGGTCCAATTTGCCTTGGGTTCGATCCGGCTTCGAGAATGCAGCATTGGCATCAAGCACAATGTGAGGGTGTGTTATACCACCGCTCGAATACCGCTAATGACCTCCGCCTTTTTGCTTTGACAATAAGTCTGTTTTCTTGTTCTGTGATTTAACGGTTATTGTATCTTTCGACCTACATGCTCACAACTTGGCGGTTGTGTCCAGAATGAACTGCCAGATTTCTGGTCGGTGCTGGCGTTACATGCTAAACACTTGAGACGTGGCTTCTCCAAAACATTGGCTGGACGAGCGTCGCTGTGGCAACATTTGACAACGCTAAATCTTGGTTTCAGAATCCAAAGTTATGTGATTTATGGTTCCGTCTGATAACAAATCGGCGCCCCTATGCGACTTCACCTTATTAAGTTTGCTGAAGTAGCTTGCGATTGCGTGATGAAAGGGTCTTCGGTGAAAGGCTGAAAGGTTCTAGCTGTTTGTGAAGGCGGTCCGATCAAGGTTGTACTGGGTATATCCGTCCGATTCGCATGCGTTCGGGGTGAAATTGACAACAGGATAGTGTAGTGTAGCCCGCGGTCGGGAGTGTCGCTGTTTTATTTACGCTACTGTTTCGTTTAATTGACGATGTCGACATGTCACGAGCATCGTCAGAATTCTGAGCTTGGCTGCATACATCTCGGCAGCGCTTTGGCGTGGGAAACAACGTCGGAATATAAACAAGGCGGATCACGTTCATGGGTAAGTCGTGCGCTTGTGCGACTTCAAAGGGTAAACTCAACTAGATTCCGTATGCAATACGTTTTTCAGTTATCTCATCAATAGCTAAACCTCGGCAGTTTACAACGTTACGAAAAACAATGTTAAAGGTTTAGAATAGACTCTGTTCTATCGCCTTCCGATTCGTGGATGTCTCGACAATCATATTTGACGGGGCTCTACTTAAACCGTACAATTAAGCGTTTGCCAAACCTTTCTATTGTGGAGGTACTATTTGTTGCAGCACAAAATGGCAACTGTATTTTTGACAAATCTAGTGGCGTAATCGTTTAGGGGTCTAAACATTGTAAACCTCGCATATTTTTAACCTTCCATAATCCATACCTCTAAACATAGATATCATTTTGTATTGTTTTAAAGGGTGGTTAGCCTTTGTCTAGCCCCCACACGCGCAGCCCATTTCAGCATTGCCAAGCCGGGAAACAGGAATCATTCTGGTGCTTGATGCATTGTCAAACATAATAATTCTTCGAGTGAGGATGTTGAAAGGGTGAAGTACGGTGGGAGTCTCGGAGCAGTCGGATTGGTGAGACGAGACGAGTGCCGGTTTAGGCCAGCAATGCTGCCTTGAGGTCTAATGAAAAAAAGACTTGGCGCTTGGGATTGTTTTTGTAGAGGATGTTAAATTAAAAAGTGCTTAACTAGTATCGTCATCTCTAGGTACCTTCTTACGCTAGCTAATCAAGGATGTATGTCCCATCTTCTTAATGTGGATAGACTACCGGTTATAAAACTGTTGTCCACTGATTAGTCCATTGGTCCTCCCCAGCTGCTCCATCCCTCTTCCTTTTTATAATGCATATGTAATTATGTATCACCTGTACCATCTCACCTAAGTACGATACCCCCCCCCTCCACTAGAAATTCCCAATCTTTGACTTTTCCAAAAATAAGCGAAACTTCTTTGTCGAAATCGCCTTAGTTAAGAAATCAACCAATTGAAATTTCGACTAAATATCATTGATGTCCACATTCTTGGCCTTCACTTGTTCTTGTACAAAATGATACCAAATGTCGATATGTTTCGCACGACTCTGGTATCCATCATTTTAGCAATAGTAATTGCAATCTGGTTATCCTCGTAGACAGAAATTGAATAATAAAAAATCGACATTTATCTTCAATTCCGTCAGTAAGCGTATTGTCCACAACACTTCTTGAATGCATAACGATAACCATGTATCTGCTTCTGCTGTGCTCAACGCCCCCCTCTGTTCAATCTTCGACTTGAAAATAACGGGAGATCCATTTATCATCACCATCACACCAGATGTTGATCGTCGTCTTTCTTTGTGTCCTGCCCAGTCTACATCTGTATACGCTTCAACCTTGATATCATCTGTATTCCCAAGATAACAAATTCCTTTGCTTGAACTTTACTTGAGGTATCTGAGTACTCGAATTCCGGCTTTCCAATGTTCTTCACTTGGCTGTGCCAGGTGTTGATTTAATTGACAAACAGCATATGCAATATCTGGTCGTGTCCCAGTTGCAATATATAACAGCGATCCAAAAAGTGACCGAAAAGGACGATTTTCCAATCTGGGTCCTTTTCCTTGCACTTGTACAAAAACGGTCCTTCAACACTTGGATTTTTAAGTGGCTTCGAGTTGATCTGACTAAATATTTCGATCATCCTTTGAATGCAGACACCTTGACTTAACTTTAGTTGTCGTTAATCTTGTTTGTAATCCACTTCAATCCAAGTATAAATCGGACGCTTCTAAGTACCTTCAACTTGAAATGTTTCAGGATTTCCTCCGCAACCCTTTTTATTGCCTCAACCGACTTTGTACCAATAAGCATTTTATCGACATATATTGCTACGTTAATCCACGAATTTTCATATTTTCGGATGAACATGCATGAGTCGGATGTGCAGGACTTGAAATCCATAGTGACGAAAACGCTTGTTATGGTCTTAAACCATGTAATTGCCGCTTGTTTAAGTCCATAGACTCCGATTTAGCTTGAACACTTGACCCGGCTTTGCACTTAAACCTTGAGGCGGATAAATGTACACCTCTTCTCCTAACAATCCATTGAGAAATGCCGTGTCTATATCATACTGATGTATAAACATGCCCATTTGGCAACATATTGCCTCACCGAATTTAAGTTCACCACCGGAGAATATGTCTCGGTGTAGTCGATACCATATGTCTGACGGCATCCAAAGTCAACAAGCCGTCTCTTAAATCGTTCGATTTCACCATGGTCGTTTTTTAATCGCAAACACCCATTTTTTGCCAATAACCTTTTTGTTTTTGTGGTTTTCTTGAACATTCCATGTCTCTTTTTCTTTCAGCGCATTTAATTTATCATTTATTTCACCCACATTTCGCGCTGTGGAGATTTAATGGCTTCATTATACGATATCGGGGTTTCTTATACAGCATGTGCCTGTTCGCATCCAATTAGGTGACGTTTCGGTGGTCGCATCTCATAAACCACTGAGTCATCAGCTGTTGTCACAATGTCCCGGCTCTTGATCCTAATCGTTTCAGGTGTTTGTTTCTTGGAGATGCGGATAGCGGAAAAGTGTATCGTTTGTTTGACTTTGGAGAGCAATAAGGTCAAAGTGATACGCTCAGTAAGACATGACGAGCGCGAAGTGGACAGAATATACTCAACAGCTTCACCACAGCGTGTGACGATCACGCATTTACCAAAGGAATCTGAAGATGCCATTGAGCTCACCAATTCAAAGCGGCCTAAGCCGGAAGAACCCATGAAAGGCGTTGAGTCTGATGCCCCGGATGTAGAGATGAATGAAGCTACGCCAGGGCGAGAAGCCAACATGCCTCATCTGCATTCGCCTCTCAGCCTACCAAGGGCTGTCTATGAAATGGAGCCGTACCCTTAGCTCAATCGTGACTTCGACGAAGACAGAATAGTGCATTAGTCTAGATCAGATCGAATGAGGCGATCGCGTGAGCCCATACTTTTCTAGAGGATGGTTTGGGAAATGACGAAGAACAAAAGATGGAATAAGTGACGATCGACCAAGGGTAAGCGTGCAACAATTAATGAGAAAGGACTTATAGCCGAAGTAGTACTAGCTTACGATGCTAATGTTGGCGAGGCGGACGATGCCCCAACAGCACATCAGCAAGCAATGAACAGCGATGATGTTTAATAGCGTGTGCAGAGCACAGCGAAATGAGCACACTAGGCAGAGCCCCATGAGAACGAAACCTACCCCTGGGTAAAGACTTAGTAGGGGAGGATACTATTTTATGCCCTACTTCCGGCAGGAGCAGTGGAGGTAGATGAGATAGTGCCAGAAACGCAATTAAGCGAATATTTGGGGTACAGTGATAATGGGGACGAAAAGGATAATATGGATGAGAGTACACCGAGTCTGGTGGAGGAATCAGTTCAACCCCCCGGGTGGATACTCAAAGGCCCGAAATGGAACATCCGGAAGCAGCAGGGGTGGGCTCCCCTGGTAATAATGAAAGTATACAACCAATACAAACGCCAGCAGCTGAGTTAGCGAAGACGTTGGCTCAAGTGGTATCTGAAGCGTCAGTGACTTCCAATATTGCTAGATCAAGGTGTATCGAACATCACAAGAAAAGAATCGAAGATGGACCCGGGAAAAATCCACATCGCAGGAGAAAGAAGGACGTGTCGATCAGTTTGGATGGATGGTTGTCACCCAGAAGAGCACATGGACGGACTAGAGGCAACAGGTAAAGGACGCCTGTTCAATTGTCAGACGAGGAAACATCTTTTATTGCAAGTACTTGGCAAGATGATCGGGGTCCAGCAGCACTCCAAGGGTGGTTACAAAAACGTAAGAGGACCAGTCAAAGAGCAACAGCGGGTGGATGAAGAAAACGTGTTTCTATTTAAAGCTAATAAGTATACACAGCAAGATATTAAACGTCTGCGACAAGTATGTTTGAACGAGTGGGAAATACCAAGAGGGGCAGAGCTACGAGATGGATCAGCAGATGAATGGGCAATAGTTAAAGAATTAACCGAGGGGACTGCCAAGAATTTATGACGCCGGTGGATTGATTGAGGCTTTCGATGACGGTTAGGGTGCAGTTGGAAGTTTGTTTATTAATGGGTTAAACGGAGGAGCCACCGATAAAACGAGTTTATCAAACCACTCAAAGTCTACAGGGGAGTATCGCAATGGCAACAACAGCAAGAGAATTGGGCTCACCACTTCTTTGAGATCTACTATCACAAGTGAAAACAATTAGTTACAACAAATTGAACCATTGTTTGAGTTTTTGCACACGGGACATAGAGGAGCCGTTCGCGCAAGTGAGAGTACCGTTTCATAAAAATAGTCACGAATTACGACACGCGCACGCGTTACAGAAGCCAGCTACCTCTGTATGGGAACGATAAGGAGGGGCACATGGATCTATTCTGGGTTAGGCACCGGAACATTAGTGGTTCTCACGGTTCGAAAGTAGGTACTTTGTAGGTAGGCAAAACTAGCCTATCAGCGCGTATCTACGACTTTCCAACCGTGAGAACCTTTTGCATTCAGCAAAGTGCGCACAGACTCGATTTAAGCCAATGATGTAAAAGAAGCTCGTATTTTGTGTGGATCATGACTCGGTACAGTTATCTTCTATCTTTAACTAAGTCCGATTGGGTGCTTCCAAGCAAAAATCAGCCAATCAAAAATACCTACAACTGCTCGTTTTTGCCTTCAGCGATTCTCGCTGAAGGCAAACGTGTGAAAAAATGGGCTTTGTAGGCAAACCGAAGGTATCCTCTGATTGGTCAGTTTTGCCTACAAAGTACCTACCTTCAAACCGTGAGAACCACTATTGGATCATTATACACGGAACTTGGAGGTCATTCGTCTTCTCGCCTTTTTATAAAAGCAGTGAATATTCTGATGGAGGGACTGAATAAATGCTTTTGATGAAAGCCACACAATGGCGCCGAAGATGAGTGAAAAGAAATGAATACTAGTGACTAAAGCAATATATGTACTTAAAATTATGCGTGCTAAAAGATAAAGTGGAGATGCTGAACTAGATAGCATATCGAAGTGGCGAGTTGTCCGACGTCCAGTTGTTTGAGGATCATCAGAATGTTAGAATAACACCACCCCCTCGGGCCATCGCTTTTTCCGGCTGTGAGGACGTCGAAACGTGCCACTGGTGTAGGCAACTTGGGCTGGGGTCACGACGAGGAGCTACAGCTATTCCATGGGCGATATCGCCGCAGATTATTACGTATCTCAACCGTATGATTAAAGCGCACAAGCGAGAGGCGAGGTGTGCAGAATATTGAGTTGAGCTCGTGAGTAAATCTCTGTAGAGGATTGTTAGTACGACCCGCGATGTCACGGTGGAGGCCGTGAACGTTCCAGACGTTAGGGGGGCAGTAAATCGATCCATGGTTTTAAAAAATACTCCGAGAACTTTCTCCACTTGGCGGTTGAGTAGCTGACTCCATGGACATTATACGAGTTGATGAATTTTGTCTGTCTGAGGTTGTTAAAGAGCTGAACTATTGCTATTTTGCTCACCCCTTTCACTTTTATGTTCATTTGGTTGGGCAAGCATGTAACCGAGGTTACTGAAAACCAGAGGTGATCCTTGCTTAAAGTTGCAAATGTTTTGTCGAGATGCGAAAGAGCCGTGGTATTCAAAATTGAATTAGCGTCTCACCAAACAGTAAGACCTCAGTAAAAAAAACTAGCAATTTTAAGTATGATGTTCGCAACGCATGATCGACATAAGTTCCTGTTTAGGCTCGCATTTTTTCAAAGCTATGATGACGTAGTGACAAATGCAATTAACGAAAGAAATATAATGCGTCATGATTGCGATTATACTAAGTATAAAAATGAATAGTGTCACTTGGCTTACATATGCAAGTAGTCAAGTTTAATGTTTCTTTATCAATTATTTATAAGTATTATATTATTTCTTTATCTGAAATGTATGAAAGTGATAACTTTGTGGTTAATGGGAGCGTCTGACAAGTACCAACAAGCATTGATATATTGGAGGTTCAATCAGGATGAAATCAACTTCTTCAATATCTCCCACCAAAGGAAGATCCTTCCTTAGCAGGACAGCGTTCACCGACTCATAAAGCACTGGACCTTTTCACAAGGAATTGTCCAGCTGGATGGCACCATCACCACAAACGCTAGGCAAACTACGTGAATATACGGATACTAATCTTCCTCAATTGATGACCACATTGGAAGTGAACCCAGGCAGCTTGACGACTAGTCTACGGCCTTTGGATACTATTAGGCTCAAACTTAAATCGACGCAATCACATATCACGACTTACTTCCTTCCAACTATCACGCATTTTGGGGGACGTTTCGGTGGGCTGGCAACCCGTGGATTTTGGAGGAAAATCGTCGACTCTTTCTCGCCACAAATACGATAAACTTCTACACTTGGACATTTACTCTTTATGAATCATTCGACAGGACTCTGACGTATTTGTGTGGCAGGTTCCAGAGGTACCGGAAGTCTCACATTCCAGGGCGAAAGTGGCACGGTGGTTGGCCACGATCATTTTGGCATCACCGCGAATTCCTATAGACCACATTATAGGCACTCCACTAAAAATCCGGTTATATAATTGCCCGCCAACACTGTCCAAGCACCAATGGCGATTAGAAGAGCCGAAGCGTTTGGTAGGCACGTGTGAGACTACAGGTAACAAACTTCGACTAATGCAATCGGAAGGTCGGGTATATTGGAAGTTATCTGAAGCATTACCGATAATAACCGACAAGTGTAATCATCTCTTCTTGTCGACAGTGGTCTGTTATCCGCATCCGGATCTCCATCGAATCAGTTGGCCACTAGAAGAAGGGACGGCGTTCTGGAGAATCCCGCAAGCAGTCAGACATTATTTCAGGAAATGTTATAACCTGAATATTGCAGTAAGACTTCAAGAAGTTCTAACTAAATGGGACAAACGGAAGCGACAAGGCAGTTGGTGGGAGTATATCCAAACTCAATATCCACAAAAGGTATGGAAGCACAAAAATAAGCTAACTGATTATCATTTCTGGGTCCACTACAGGCTCGCAACTCTACATCTTAATACATTTGTTCACAGATCCGGTTCTGAACATGGCTGCCTATTAAATGCCCGATGTACCGGTACTCGTTTGGACATTGAACATATTTTATGGGGTTGCAAAAAAGCGCAGATGCTATGGGCCAAATGAGCAAGTCACTGGAGGGGAGAGGATGTTCAGGAGTCTGGCCTCGACCAGTTCAAGGCAAGTATTATAGCAAGATCTGTACCTGGCCTGGGAGATCGGGTTGCGAAGGCAATGATGAACCGGTATGGGTGCTTTCCGAAAACAATTCCGTCGTTTATGGTGGGGAGGGTGTAGTATCTGCAAGACTTGGCTATGGCAAGTCAGAAATAAGGTCATATTCGACGGCTGGAAGCAGTCACCAGCGGAAACAGTTGCGTTTATATGGACTCAAGTGAGGGAACAACTCGATACGGTATCGATGTATGAACGTAAAGGAACGACGACAAGAGAAAAAGGGATGAGATTACAGATGTGTATCGAGTGGGTGTTCGGCACAATTCCTGCACCGCTACACCAAGCGAGAAGATTTTAAGCATCTGTATCCAAGCATATCCGTACAATACCCGAGCCGACGTTCGTCTCCCGGGTTAGTTCTTTCATAGTAGCCAATAGTTATCCAATAATTGGACTACCTTTATTATAATTATTAATGCATCATTATTGCGATTATATTTCAAATTTTCCCAGACCGGTTCGTTCAACCGATCCACGGAAATCGTCACCAAAACCGTTCCCCCTGTATTGTATGATGTCTTATCACTATAGAAAGGTTTTTTTAAACGATGCCACTGCATGTGGCGGAATTCCATACCCGAACTAAAAAAAAGAAATGCCAGCTTCACTCTGCGGCCTCCAGAAGCACCAAGACCCGACGCAGCCTCAAGCTAAACCCGAACGATGGAGACTATCCCTGACGGATCTGATGTTGTCGCAGCTGCAGCGTCTCCAGCCATTCCTCGTCGCTCACCGTATCGCTCGCCCCGCTCCATCCGCAGCACGCCGAGCAACCGTGGTCGCGAGCGTGTGTCGCCGTATCCTCAGCGCAACCGCACGCCATTGCGCACCCAGATTCCACCTCACCATCGCATGCAGTGGGCCAAGCCCGCGATGGCTCGCCATCGCCAACTCGCACGCTCCAGCTCGATGATTACCCGCTTCCGGCTGGCAACCAGCTCTTCCAATTAGTCGTGCGACCGATCATCAAGCAGACGGTCGACCAGCGAGACTCATCTGGCTCAGCGCTAAACGGTGTTGCCGTGACGGGCGCCTCGTTCCATGAGATCATCTCGAAGCTGTGGGAACTGTTCAGAACACGAGTGAAAGTGCATGCTGTGCGTGACGATGACGGCAAGTGGTCGGTGGTCGCGCCCGAAACTGACGAGTGGCCGCGCTTCATGCAATTCAAGTGCAAGATGAAGGTGGTGGAACAGGAAAGAACGGAGGTCGAATGGCACCAGTGGTTGGTCAGGCGCCGTGGTGAGACCATGACACTGCTGATCTTCGAGTACGGCGCTGGCATTCAACGCGCACAAGACCACGATGCGCTCACGCAGGAGTGCATTCAGCCGACGCATACGGACCGAGCGGGTGCAACAAGCGAGCGTTCTCTCCGTGGGATTGTTGGTGCTCTTTCAAAGCACTGGGGCACCACGATCGACGCCAAGCAAGTCGTATGGAGAATGTGGGTGAATCACATTACGCGCAACCTGGACAGATCGACATGGGATGCCGCCCTCAGCCAGCCACCACCTACCTACATCACCCAACTTCTTCGTCCCGCGCGGTCGCAGCTCCAAGAACACCTCCACACCTTGAACCGCTCCGCTTCGGTCACCCTTAGACTGCGTAAATGTGTGCATCGACGAGTTCCAACAGCTTCAGCGCGACTGGGCTGGCTTTTAGTTGCGCCTCGATGCATTTCACAGAAACTGGAAGACGCGGAAGTCTGTCGTGGATGCTTTCATTCGTAACCTTTAGCCTCCCGCACCACATGCGGTTGCCGACCCATTTTCGTCACTCGAGAACATTGATGACATCGACTACGACGACTAAAGGACACGGCACACAGAGAGCATAGTCAACAGGAAACGCAGTGCTCCGTATTGCACAATAGTCTTTTTGAATATATTCATTTATTCACGTTTTCAATAGCTACTTTCGCTTCCCTGGACAGTGGACACACCGGGCTAAACACACCACTTGGCTTCCACCCACAGTGCTCAAATATGCTACGCATGCTGTAGTTCTCAAAACGCCGAAACGTCTGAACAACGCATGGCATCAAGTCACGTGAGCTAGCCTCAACGTAATGACGCTGGAACGACAGCTTGATCAGCCCAAACATGACCTCAATCGGATTGAAGAATGGACAATAGGCAGGAAGAAAAATTGGAACCACTCCAACACTACGGAGATAGCGCACAATCTCTGCATGACGATGGATGGACACACCATCAAGAATCCAAACCGAGTTGCGGCCCGCGTATTTCTGTACAGTCCCGCGCTTGGAATGCACAAAGTCCTGACATCATCCAGTAAACTCGAAACGGTCGAAGGTCCCTTCCGTCGAGAAGTAGTCAATCAAGCCGTCTGCTCCGATAAACGCTAAGATCGACATACGCGGCTTCCTCTCGAAGTCACCTCGAATGGCCAACGTCTGCCCACCCAAGGCATATCCTCTCTTGCGTATCATCCCTCTGTTGTCGAAGGAGACTTCGTCTAAAATGACCAAGTTGTTGTGAGCCCAATCAATGTCACTCAACTCTTTTGCAAACCTGAAAATGTCGCTTTCTCGCACGTGCATCGCTCGTCTTTCCAAAACCTTTCGCGTCAACCCCAAACTGCGCACAATTCGCCAAATCGAGGTGACAGATATGGCCATGGCAAACTGCTGAATGAACGCTGCCTGCGTCTTATCCAAAAACGATAGCGGGTGCTGCACGTAGAACTGGTTGATCCACATACGATGGACCTCAGAGTAGACCGCATGTCTCACCTTCTTCGCACGCTCAATCTTACCGTTCTTTTCGTACTGCGTGATCCAGTTGCTGATGGTACGGCTGGATTTGGCGAAAACATTGGCGAGTTCCTTGCGCGAGTAGCCTAAATGGTAGTAGGCGTGCAGACAATGATAGATCGTGTTTGGGTGCACGTGCTGGCGCGCAACAGCATCTTCCATGATGATAGGGGATGCGACAAAACGACAGCAAGGCACGCGATCGTGGAGAGCGCGAGTCGTAGATCACAGAGACAAACGCGACCACCGTGAACACGTAGACTGCGACAACGGCGACTAACGACGAGACGTTTTTGGTTGCGGAGTGCGCGGCACGGACAGCGTAGCAGTATGAGTAAAGATCCCAAAAGCGCAGGGGAGACAAGAGTGGTCCTGGGCAGCGCGGTCGTGGACTGCGCGACACACCGAGCACTAGACGGAACGTTCGAGTGTACAGAGCTGCTACACGAAGAGTGCAAGTGTGGAGAGCGCTGTACGAAGAGCGTGGACGTGGTAAGCACCGTTGTAGAGAGTGCAGGCGATGGCACCGTGGAACGGCGAGCGTGACCGCAGATAGACTGCACCGCGAGCGTGGTCGTGGGGACCGTAAAATGGTGAGCGAGGTGCTAGAAGCAGAGCCCGTACGCGTGCACGATGCTGCGTACACGGATGCGCGCACTCGGAGACCGTGGACTCGGAGACCGCTGGCACGGATAGCAGGGGAGAACACGAAGAGTGAGCGCGTTGATCGTGAGCTCCTGTGTGACGGTTGGGAGTACGATACGGAGGGGAGATCACGAGGAACGTGACTGTGAGGTGGAGAGAATGAGGTGTAGATCGCGGGGACATCAAGGGCAAACCCGTTCGCTTCTCTGAAAAAAGTGGATGTTGGTGAATCATGTCGGAGGCTCCATTTTCCAAATCAGGCACTGAAGCTTCAACAGATCAGTAATGAAATTGGGTAAAATATCCACTGAAAATCTTAAATATGCCAATCAAAGGGACTGATCGATTTGAGACTGGTTTGGGGGGATGGGTCCAAACCGCCCCGTTTGGGAACATTTGGGTGGAAACCACAATACTAAGTATAGTGTCATTTGGCTTACGTATACAATTAATGTTTTATTAATATAAATTATACAGGGCGCTGATAGCTGGACCACACCCTTTTGATAAATGGACCACCCCCCCCAGATCTGACCAATCAGAAGCAACGGACGCGTAGGGAACATTTTGACTACAGTACACTGCCAGTAGTTTTAATTAACCTCTGTAAAGTGTGGACGACTTATGGGTCCTACCACGCAAACACCGAGCGGTGATTGCAACGATCCGAGTTCGAGAGAATGTCTATAAACCTGATTTGTTAAGGTAAGGTATTTATTTAGCTATCTCTTAGCCAATTGTTGAGACTACCTAACTAATTACCTCGCTCTAGTCATACATGTAATTCTTTAGCAGAAGCATCTTCCCATCGCGAATATCAGAGCAAAAACGGGAATGCCAATCCACGGTTACAACACTTTAATCGACTTTTTAAACAAACACCCTTTGTTCGAAACCAACAACGGTGGGTGGGGTTTCATTTAATGGATTCCGTGAGATTGTACTTCTAACACTTGCACTTGCGTGCAGAGATCAACGTATACGCAACGAAAGCACTGCCTGACGTCAATATAACATTATCAATGGGGGTGAAATGGAATATTTCCCACCAACAATCTCGGAAAGCAACACGCTTGGCAAAATCATCCATCCGTTATTTTTCATCCGTACACTCGTTAAAATAGAAGTCTTGACATCAAATTGCAATAGTATATTCGCTCAAATATTACTTACATAAGTGCTAAAGTACTGTACTGGTACAATAGTCATACGCTTTAAACCTCCAGTTAGAAATCTCCGGCGGAGCATTTACGACACCTTCCATAAATGAAACGACTTGTCCTCCACACGTGACAAACATTTTGTTAGAGGAAAAGCTACGTCGATTGGGTGCAGGCACGAAGTCATACATTGAGGAATAGCACACGCTATTATCACTGGTATTGAAGTGGCGTGGTGGTGATGCTGACATCGATGAAGAGCATGTAGACGACGGAGAGGACGCATAAGAGTAATCGGGAGCTACTCCCATTTGACGGGGCACTGTTCACATGAGCAGTGGTAAGTAGATGGTAGTAGCGCATATTCATGCTGTATCCAGTAATATATATAATTAAAACTACTGGCAGTCAAAATGTTCCCAGCGCGTCCGTTGCTTCTGATTGGTCAGATCTGGGGATGTGGTCCATTTACTCAAAAGGGTGTGGTCCAGCTATCAGCGCCCATATTATTTCTTTATCTAAAATGTAACTACTTGTAAACCAAATGACACCGAATTATTTATAAAGAAACTTGACTAAATGTAAAAACCTGGTTGCTTCACCATTTAGTCAGAGCTACACCTGCAAATACTACATGTACATGTACTCGAGCTCATCGATCCTGTATATAGAATGTTCATAGAGACGAAAATGCTCTACCAACTCTGAAGAAATCAGAACCTTGATGCTGAAGTCTCAATCATCCCGGGGATTTACTTGTTGCTAAGAAATCGCGATACCGCTCTAATATCGCATTTCTCCACTCTACATCTTTACGATATCCAAAGACATTAATTCTAACTCGATCTACTGGTCCCAACACACGACTCCACAAGTGAAACTGCCCCTTTTCCATTCTTAAGGCAATGTCTATCTTGGCATGATACTCCATGGCTTTGTCGATTTCCTTCGCTGCTTCCAGAGTTAAACCACCAACCTTTTCCAGTAATACTAGATACAAGGCAATATCAATGTTCTCTTCGTTGTGGCACAGATTCGCACGACAAAGTTCTTCAAGAAACTCCTTTGTAAAAAGTGAAGAAAGTATGAAGTCATTCACGTCAAGCTGGGACCCTATCATAATGAATCTTAACTCCGTCATTGTGAAGTACATCTTAGCAAAATTTTTAACAGAGTCGTAAGAAAAGTCCAATAAATGGGGAAGATAGTGCTCAAAAGCAGTAAGGATTTGCTCTTGAGTAAGCTTACGCTCTTCGTCTTCTTGCTCAATCGTTGAGTTTGCGCTCAGATATCGTTGAATGGAGTCAAACTCAAATCCCTTGGTCAGTTCGGACTCCGCGGAGACCAGAGCAAGATCAGTACTTGCAAACGGTGTAAATGCAATGATCAAGAAAAGAAGGAAAAACTTCATGGCTTGGATGTGGAAGCGAGTTTTGGAACGGAGAATTTTGTACAGAGGAAAGTGACTTGACAAATAAAAGGGAAACTGACGGGTAACTCTCCGGTAAAATTTCCCTCAATCAGTAAGTAAATGCTGTAGTGAGGTTCGATCGCAATCGCAAGGACGTGTAAGTACAGTAGGTATGCTATTTTAGTACATGTACTAGACGGTCTCTCCTTGTCGAAAATGTATTTAGTAAAACAATCCGTGTGAGATGAAAACAAATCTTTCTTTTCATCTCATGTTCATGTCGTCAAGTATATTGATACCGAATCTTCGTCGCCACATTTGAATACTTCACATTATACTTTTTAATATTAATCGTAAAAGCATTATCCATGGAGCTATCTACTGATCGATCCGCTGCTGTTGTACAGCGTTTTGAAGAATATTCAATATCCCACACTGCAGAGTGGTAAAAAAACATCATGTACAGCCACTCTTTTAGCATGCGCCGCCAGTCATGAGTTTTAAGGTTCTGAAATTGAAGATTTGATTAAACAGATGTCAGTTTCGACAATACACACTTTGGCTTCCATTGAGTACCGTCAGCAAATTCGCCGTTTGTATACAGAAGTGGCTTTATTCATTGAGGTACATCGTACCTGTCTTACGGTACAAGGGGGGTCCGAATATCCTGTAGGGGGGGTCCGAATAACATCTCCCGTGCAATACTGCTGGCTGAGAATGCTTCATCTCACAGTGATGAAAAGGGACTCTTCTTATAGTGTTATATAAAGTAGATATTGATGCTAAGAAGTTGCACTTTGCGCTTAAGAAGGCTACAAGGACTTATACAACTGCAGTTTGCGCAGTAGGGATGTTTTTTGTAACACTTTCAAACCCGTTTGATTCTGATTGGTAAATATTGGATAAATTCAACTTATGGCATTACCTCGTACCTAGGATAAGTCTCACGGTGCGATGACATTTATTAATACTATTACCGTACCTAAATACATGTAAGAGGATCTATGAAGAAGTTGCAGACAGTCAACCGCGCCATCCCCCTCCGCCCTCCGTACAGCCAATATCAAAGGTATGTGTATCTCCTATTCTGTTTTCTTCTTTTTATTATATTGTGATTGGGAATGATGCGTATTTTTCTTAGTGGTGCGACTGTATAAGTTTTGTACTTTTGATAGAGTTGTCAGCCACACAAACCCCGACCACCACAATAATGGCAGCAAACAACAAAGCACGAATTACTACATCAAGCCATACTCGTTTTGCATGTACTCCCTCAAGATGAAGCCGAGATCCACAATGTGATGCGCGTGAACGACCCAGTGCCGATTGGTTTACACAGGAGATTCCTGCGTCTGCGCAATCGCCCATGATACGCGCACATTCAAGCAATCGCACTACGATCTGCAAAATGTCACCGATCGCGCTGACGTCGACACCGTCACGTATCTCTTACCGTTCGATAAGGTCATTGAGTCGGAGCGTATTAGCGGTTTTATATCGGGCGCTGCTATTTCTGCAATTTTCAAATTTCTCTTATTCGAGCTCATTACTATCGGTAGTGCGCTGTTGTTGCTATCAATAGAATCGCGGTTCGGCGATTGTAATTCACTTTTTACGTCTCATTACGACTTCTTACAATCCACACCTGGTCTGGACGGTACATTGTACCCGTCTTACGGTACAAGGGGGGTCCGAATATCCTGTAGGGGGGGGTCCGAATAACATCTCCCGTATTGCACTCCATCCGTCTATCGACAGTTGTAACCGAAATCCTCTTTCTCGAATTTAATGGTGGCGTAAGTGTGGCCACCCCATCTGTCCACCTTATGACTAGTGGCGCAGTGTAGTATGCTAGAAGAGTGGCCGTTCACTGTCCTTACGACAGTGGCTGGTACAGAAAATATTATCTTATGAGTATATTCAGGCCTCCCGAGAAAAAGTACAGAATCCCTTTCAGAATGCCTATTTTGACAAGAAAATTTGGAGTATTTTTGCCCAAAAACGCACTCAAAAGTGAGCCCAAGTGGGTCAATGTGCTTGTGGGATTGCTGCTTTATCTGCCACGTTTAGTATCTACTTTGCATAGTCGGCAAGCTAAAATTGTTGTATCATTAGAAAAACTATTCTTTTTAATATATTTATTCATGTAGTTCACTGATCTTCACTCCATATTACTCACATCCTCCACCACAATGTACCGTCATCTTGAATCACTGCCACAAACTTGGACGCATCTTTAAACCCGATTGCAGTACAAAATTTGCTGGTCGATGCACTTATCTGACGCACGGGTAGCCTTCCGATGGATAAAGTGCTGCTGCATTGAACACGTCGTTTGCATCAGAATCCAGTATTGAGAACATAACTGATAACACAAGCATCAACACGAGCTTCAGCATGCATATCTGCGTGGGCATCTCTACTAAGTGCCGATCAAAAGATGAAAAACTCATGCCGTCCTTCGCGGTTCCAACGTGGTACTTACTTGGTTGTTTTATCTTGAAATTTATATGCCTCAAGAGTACCTAATTCATGCCTAATATGGGTTTGTCAGAATACCTATTTTCATTAAATTAGGTAGATAGGTAGTTCCACCTACTTTTAAGTGGTCTGAGTATATTGTTATGTCTAAACAAAATGTGGCGACAAAGATTCTGTAACAAGACATGATTACTACAGTTCTTGACATCAAGTTTCACTTGAAACATTTTCGAGGCTGCATTGAAACCACTCGTTAAAAGTGAATAACACGCACTAGTGCCAGTGAGTTGTGAGGTTGCTGGTGTCACCCACACAACTGTCTCAGCACCCACGAGACGGCATCAGACGAGAAGTCTGCGGATACCCACCCGCTTCGACGGGTCGCTCTACATCGCTTATTATTAGATTATCTTTGACGTCATTATCAGGTATAGGAAAAAATAATTTTGTCGTGAATGCAATTATTTGGTGTCGCTGATACGTTACCCAAATGCAATCATTAAAATGTCCATCATGCAAAATCTTATAAATTATTATTTGATATCGATTTTATCGCACAATTGCTCGTCAATCAATTCAGAAAAATGGCGTTGTGGAGCTCAAGGAGCTTGTGGAATTCTACTACAAGGGCCCTGAGACGGCGAATTTTCGTGTAAGAAAAAGACGTATGGCGAATCCGTAGTCCAAAGGCGAAAGTACGGGGTACACAAACCTGAAAAATCATGTGTTGGTGAAGACTTCGAGAAAACGTTTCACGACTTTCGCAAATGTTTTTTTGTCGACGTCTCTTGATGGAACTACCCTTTGAAGTCTTGTGCTTGAGTGCACCCCCAAACAAAGCAGAGATGTGTACAAATAGCTTGAGTAGGTTATCGTTCGTAATCAATTTTTGGTTAAACTTGATAGTCTACTAACAAGGTGCATCGACTGCCGGTTGGTACAAAAAGCACTCGTAAGTACATTCTGCGTATCGTTCCCATTGTTGACGCAGCTATAGCCGATGAGCTGCCACCACATTTTAGCATCATGTCTGATGGATGGGCATCCGGTTCAACGCATTTCATTGTGACTTATTTGAAGAGTGGCGTATACACTAAAACATTGCTGGGAATATCTTCCCCAATTGGCGAACGCCACTATAATGCTGACGACCATATCGACCTACTTGAACACTTTTTGATAAGGGCCGCTTCCATATAAACACCCCACCTTTGCTATTTTGCTCCCCATGTCCCATAGTCAATCAAAAGTCTGATATAATTTCCTCGCGTCGAGAAACTGTTCGGACGCGTAAATAGTTGTTATCACCTCTGTCTTTTTCTACGCACTCGAAACACCCCGTTCTATATAGAACTTTCATGTTTCTACTTAAGACATATATGAATTCTGCTATACCAAAAATGCACTAGACAAGGATTGGTGGCATGCCCACCTATCATGACCTACTCTCTTGCATTGACTGCATTTCCGCTGGGGTTGAGGTTGACTTTCAGCATGCTCAAAAAATGATGGATCTCGCTTGGTGGAAGAACTAGCTCCTTCGTGGCGACCATGAGGACGTACAACAGCTGGTTCTTGGACCTGAAATGATGTGGGGTTGTCCAATAAACCAGGAGCAGCCGTCAAATGCACTTGCTGGTGTCTGGTGGCGCCTTTCCAACCGTCTGAAATCAGATACCTTTCGCTGGGGTTCAACTAGACATGTTTGCTGCAACTACCTGTGTTCGTTAAAATGAGAAATTTTCAACTGGGAATTGTTCCTTAAAATTGTCCGCAAATCACGCTTTCATGGAAGGACTTTGTTTCTCTAAAGGTTCCGGTACAAGGTGATAACCTTCTGGGGAAAATTGAGATCTCATAGTGCTGGTGGACCTGAACAAAATGGACCTGTAGACAAGGTTAAATACATCAGTAGTCATATCATCCTTGAAAATAAAATGACTGATAACCTACTTTTCCCAAAGAGTATTTGGACACCTTCCGCACAACATTTCCCCAGAATGGTGATGAGCAATGTACGGGGTTTGTATTCTTTCTAAGGCAATGCATCTGCTAATTTCTCTCTGTTGTTCCTTCCCAGCTAAAACCATTTCTCATAAACTTCATGTGGATACAGTTATACATTGTTTTAAGTAACCGTGACTCCTTCCACCCTGGATGTGACATTGTGACCAAAATGAACATTGCGTCTCGTCCAAGCCACAACAAATGTTCCCGGTGTGGCAGCCAAGTAGACTCCACATATCACGAAACGGCTTCAGTTTGATTGTTCTCCAAGCGGATCCATATTTTTCTTCTGTTTTTACACAACTGTGTCCACTTTTGGACAAACCCATCGTATTCCTCCTTGGTACAGAAACTACATATTGTCTTTGCTAGGATGTTCTTGTTTATAAGCCATAGGCATATAATGAACCCATCTTGAGGAAGAATTCGACGCACAGCTGTCATTAACGATCAAGTATCACAGTAATACGCTGCCAATGGAAGAACAAGGTCAAAGCCTTTAACTACCTGACTGGATACTTAAATAAAATAAAAACACACTGAAGTGAAGAGCGACTCAAACACATGCCTGAATTTGCCTAAAGCACATGCATAATCAATCTCGCACTCTTCTGATTAAATGCAAAAGGCAAGTGATATTGTCTGATTTGTAGGAGTAACCCCGAAAATGTGCAATAACGGCATTTTATATCTAGTTGAGAAATATTGAATAAGCATCTGACATGAGATTGAACAGTACACAACACACGCTAAAAAACAACGGACTTAAAATTGATTGTGGTACCATGCACACTTTTCTGTTGGTCTTGTAAGTAGAATCCATCACAAAGATTGAATTAGACATGAATTATTTTGCCACAAATACACCAGATTTGGATGCAATAAACAAGCGACGTAAACGTCCGACATAATCGCAATTTGCCTCGTGATGAACATTCTCCTCATTCAAGAAGTCCAAAAGAGCTTCAATGGGGTGGTGGCCGTCTAAAGCATTGCGACGCACCTAACTAAAAGATAGTCAGCATAACTGACTGTTCATTGTTGTCGACAATTGTGGTGTACCAACTTTTTGTTTTGCATTATACATGTCCTTCCCCACTGCCAGGCAATCTTGGTCTGCCTGTCGCAGACTAGCCAGTATTACCCTTGGTTTTCGTTAGTTAGAACTTTAATTTTTTAACGACTATTAAGCTTTTTAAAATTAATTATGTATTTTTTCAATTGAAATCATTATTTCGATATTTATTAAAATAGAACCTTGTGTTGCTCCCGCCCGTGACATGTTAGCTACTGATTGCTGCTGTTCTGCACTTAATGTTCTGTGAACTGGGTACACCGATATGTCCTCCATTGTGCCATGACCTCGATGGGCAGTGTTAACTATATCCATTTACCACACCGCACTTTGGAGATCTTTAAGTCTCACTATGGTTGCCTCCCATGGACAACCTGTACGCATGGAAGATGTTTTTCGCAGGCCTTGACCATTCCTCTTATACGCCCTCCCCGTGCACACACTTGAGTCAGACTTTTCTGATCTCTTTTCCTGCTTTGTTTTTTAAAGCGCAAACGTACTGGTGTATAGCCCTTTTTTTGCAAACTCCTGCACGGAATCTTCCGCGATTTCTAAGGAAGCATACTGCGCTGATGGTGGTACTTCGAGTGGCATGATGAGTAGGTGAAAAAAAAGTGGTAAAAATGGGAGGAAACAACGCGTCCGAACAGTTTCTCGACGCGAGGAAATTATATAAGTCTTTTGATTGACTGGGTGAACAAATAGCTAAGTGGAGGTATTTATATAGAAGCGGCCTTTGACAAACTACAATCGTACAAGTTCGTCCTTCGTAGTTCTCATTAGTGATAACTGCTCTACTGACAAGTCTATTTCCAACAAGATGGGTATCCCGTTCATCGGCTGTGCTAATCACGAACTTAACCTTGAAATCAAAAGCTACCCGCAGAAAGATGAAGATGTAATAATTACAATAGCAGTATTGGGAAATGTGATGAGAAAGCTTTGTACTTTTAAAAATTATGGGAGACTTTACCTGCATACGCGTTTGCGCCGTGTGAAGAAAAATGAGACGCGATGTCGTCAACATACAATATGATGGATTCCTTCTTGAAGATTGAGGTGATAATTGCAGTAGTCAGTGAAGTTCGAGGTTTAATGCCAAGTTCAGAGCAAGTTGCGAAGCTGAGAAGATGTGTCACAATACTCGCAGATCTACAAAGTGTTTCCGACTAACGTCTTAGGAACCAACGTTACGGAGGTGAGGCAGATATATAATGGTGTATTGGTGGATTATCCATTATTAACCCTGCAGACGCAAATATAGTTAACAATCAGACTTTTGAGTCCGGCGTCGTCAAAGCGATGACAAAAAGGAAGTCGGAGCTGACGAATGAAAAAAGGTCTGCTTTGAAAATCGCCGACGGAAATCAAAAACACGACGCCTGCTGATTCGCGACCCAAGAAGAAGAAGAAGTTGACTTATGTCGACATAATTGCAGCAAGGAACGGCATCACCAATCTTCAGTCGATCTGGACTTCATTTATCTGCGCTTCATCTTCCGCGCGGTCAAGATATTCTTTTTTTAGTCATACTAAGAGCATCTTGACAGATATCCGCAATCGGCTTTCTCCTTTTGTGCTTGAAGCTCTTGCTTTTTTAAATTTCAATCACCACTAGTGGAACGCCGTGACGGAGATGAACGCAGGTGACGAGGATGATGAAGAAGAAGTTGAACAGCAGGCGACTGATAAAAGAATCAAGGACTACTTTGAAACCTCATTGCGACCCTTTCTGAAATTTTATTATATAAAAGATTACAAATAATTTATTATATTATTTGTTCTAACCGACACCGTGCCTCATCAGAGAATGATCGCTTTGCTATACCTTTGATCTGACCCAGCTCGTTGAGATTTGTCTAACAATATGAGAATACGGTACGATCGCAGGCGGACTTACGAGTACCGAACCTTACGTCAAGAACTTAAGCTTTTAATTGAATTGTGGTTGGTCGGCTTAGAACCACTCCGCGAGGTTGGTCACAACTATCATAATTTGACAATCGTTGGTCTTTTTCAATGATTGATTGGTCATGAAGCGGCAATTGCAGTCATAAATTGCGTTGTTTTACTCATTTAAATGATTAATTGTTGGGTTTTCAAGGGGTAATCAATTATAATCGACGGTCATTTTTGGCTATTATATTATACGATCCGTAATGCCGTTTGTTTTCTCAACAACAAACAAGATGGCTTCGAAAAGCAATTGCTCTTTCTTTCTCATGTATGTTTGCTTCACCTTGGTTGACAATAAGCTGAGCCCGCTAAAAAATAACTTCAATCATTTTGGCGCGCGTGAAGGTGATTGCGCAAGCTTAATTGAGTCTATCCGACGGTAATTAAGACATTTTAGGAGCAACAAGACAGATATTTAACACCAGGTGTATGACAACGAAGTAGAAAAGTTTTCCTGTCTATATCAGAAGTAGAAGATCCCCGGTTCGATCCCGGGGCCAACCAACTTTGTTGATTTTCTTTCTTTCGTACTAGAAAGACAAGGATTGATTGTAAGGATTGAACTTCAAGCCAGGATACAGCTCTAGGCCACTTTAAACAAGTTTAGAAATAGTCATCTCGCAGCGGCTGGCCTCCATGGACACAAACTATGCCAAGTTCTTCGACTCAGACGAGAGTGGTCACCTGCAGGACCTAAACGACGACGTCTCGTTGTACGGTGGCATCGGTAAGGGGGGTACACTAGCCATGCGATTCCTATATGCGTCTCCCTGGGTGCTACGGTACCGTAAAAGGCGGAAACCCGGATCAAGTAGGACACGGCAATCTGTATTGTTGAAATTCCACCCACACATCAGCTCTTTAGATGTACTTACAGCTAAGTTAATTCGGAAGTCATGTGTACCAGAAAACCTGAAATAAATAAAAAAAACTAGAAGATTATTTTTGATTTGATTTGAATGAAAAGAACTGACCCACTTGATCAGTTTTACGGTACTATACTCGGCAATGAAACCTAATCACTCTTTGGCAACTTTGTTGAGTGATAAACTGGCCTCTTCAGATCCACTTCCGGAATCGACTAGAGGGGACCGCAAAGTTGAAAGGCGCGCAAACAACCAGTCAGCATATAAAGAAAAATTCAACCAAAACAAACTGTCTAGCGAGTATGATTGTTAAAATAAAGAATTAAGTGTGGGCAATCAAATTAATTAGCGACTTCCAACATTTTGCCCCTTCCTAGATGTGGTAACAAATAAGAAGAAGTATTGACATCAGCTGCGCTCCAATGCATACATTGTTAAGTAAAACGGTAGAGGTATTAAGGGGAAATTACAACTGGATTGATAACCCGTGGATCTTAGACAGCTCAGAAGGTGCCCTCTCTGGAAGGAAATACGATTGAATACGACCACTGCAAATTTACCAACTAGGGATTTTAATGCATTCGAAAACTACTTATGTTTGGAAGGTTCAAACCGTTTCGGGGGTAATTCACGCCAAAAGAAAACTCTTCCGATGGTTAGCTATAAGCATACAATGCTCTCCGAGGACAAAAGTCAGTAAAATTATCGTGTATGCGGGGCCACTGTACAATCCATCAGAGAACTTAGCACATCTTTTTTGGACATGTACATCAAAAGGGCAGATAGAAGGGCGCACCAATCTCAGATCCCAATAACGCTAGTGTACGCAGGCAATTGTACCTTTCATCTATCTTTGACAACATGACCACGTCCTGACAAATTACCAAGTATGGGTACAATACCGTGTGGTAGCTATGCAACTCAACACCCTTTATTGTGGGTCAGACAGTCAGGTCTCATGCCCACTAAACCAGAAGTGTCAAGATACAGATACGAGTGTCTCTCATACACTGTGGAAGTGTGAACTCGTCCAAGAATTCTGGGTTGTGGTAATACAAATTTGGACAGGCAGACGGCCTCAACTAAATGACATTCCTAACTAATTATACGAAGTAGCGAAAAAATCAGCTCTAAAAACAACTGGGCCATTATTACGATTTGTTAGTGGGTCATACACACAAGAGATTACGGAGAAATGCAAGCGAATATGGTGGGGCATATGCGCCATTGGAATAACTAAAATTTCTTAATAACATCACCTTTAGACACGAAGCGCTAGAAAAAACGGAACCAAATATGGACAGGCAGTGGTAACGCAGTGCGTCCTATTAGAAACCCAAGTCATATAGTAGACTAGACGGAATAATATTGTATTTCCGACTCCTGTGCGTTACTCAAGTTTATAAAGCACACCAAAATATTGGAGTAGACACCATGCATCTTCCATCGCCTGAGGTCGCTAGCACTACCTTATGATCAGTTAGAAGAGCATATAGTAGCTAAAATTGGTTATCACTCTTTAGAAACTACTTACAACAATTTTTGAACAATTTGAGTGGTTATCATATTTCCTGAACATTTTCGACGTGATGATCAGGCTGCTACAGATGAAACATTGTGTTATGAAGAAGTACAAAATATCTCATCTAAGCTTTCATGCAAATTACTCTTAGTCGCTAGTAATCATATTTTTTTGTTTTCGCAACGAACGTCCTTCCCACTGCTGGCCTTCTAGAATATTATTTATGTCGATCTCGAGTCACCACGTATCTTATTCCCAATGTCTCACGAAATGCAGAACGCAGCTAGATGCTCATATGGATTTTTTAACAAGGATTAACTTTCACGCACACACCCTCAACTTGCTGGGAAAACACCACTCCTGTTCACGAGCTCGTGGAATGTCTGCTGTGGTAGAAGAGCTTTTATTAAGTGGTCAGACAACTATGTCACGGGTGGAACGTACTGGAGGGTATTTTTCCACTACCTGTGTGGTGACGTATAAAATGTAGCTTGATGTCTACGTATTTAGCACGGGCTTGATATCCCGCATTTACCGCCCACCATTGTGCATTTTTATCCTCACAAATCACAGTTGGCTCTGTCCCATCTCTTCCTAAAGACTTCGACTCTCACAAAACCTCTTGTGCATACATCGACATCACCATGTAATCTGCCTAGGCAGATAAATGCAACAGTGTGCTGCAACTTAGACTTGTAAAAAGGGTCTTCGGCCATGCAAACTAACCCATCGCTAGTAGATTTACGTTTGTAAAAACTGAGCATCGCTCCAAGCGTTAGTCTTTGCATCTCCACTGGGTACTGAATGACGTAGCCAAGTTTAGGTTTTTGGTAGCAAATAACACAAGTCACTGCGTCCCAACGGGCTTTTCACAAAATCGACTTAGATGCGTAACTGCGAATGAAATACGCGCCCATTCATATTTGAGGCATGAACGCAACCTATTAAATATATAGTCCGTGTTCGAGCTCGACATAGATCGCTTTATCAAATTAAATGATTTATGCCATCGAACACACGTCCCTGTTAAAGTGCTTTAAGGTACATAAATCTTTTTATCATAGACTAGTGGTTTTGGTGCTTTATGTGTCAATATTCTGGGGGAAACAGAATTACACAGGACAAACGAGTTGCGAAAAAAGATAGACATGGCGCCAAAGTACGAAGACAATGTCCGGTGCCTCTGGAGCTCCTCAGTGGAGAAATACTTCCTGTAGCTGGGGCTCAAGCAGCGGGGAGGTTCTCGCAGCAAGGGTTTGAAAGGGAAACAATGGAGCGAAATCTCCACAGCAATTGCAGATGAGCACAGCATTTCAACCGACTGTACGATCCTAATGTACATTTTTGCCCATAAACAAATCCTAACATTGTCGTGAGCGTAGGAAGCAAGTGCCGTCAGAAGTACACAAATCTTATGGCCCAGTTTAAAATTTTCAAGACCCTTGGTTCCAAGAGCGGTAGCGGTTTTGACCATGCGACTTGAAAGATCATCTTGCCGGTGGAGCGTGGACCGATCTTATCAAGGCGACGCAAGACGCGGTAACCAAGTGCTACATACGTAAGATTCAGAAATATGGGTTTGTTTTTTTTCAGCTCTGCTCGCTGCTTGTCGATGATTCCATTGCAATTGGAGACGAAAGAGAGACGTTGATCAAGTCTCAAATACGCTTAACGGTATTGGGCCCCCGATAGAGATGCAAGAGATCGAAGAACAAGCCGACAGCGATGGCAACGAGACCGTTGCATCCTTGATCAGACCACCAAGTCACGAACTTTGTGCCGCGCGCATCAAACGTCTACGAGACGGTCGTGAATAGGCCGCAGAACGTGCGACAGCAACTCCTTCCGCTGTCGTTGAAGACCCTGTCACCGCAGCTTTTATAGCTGCCTCCCGCGCACAGACCCTGTACTATTAGAAAAAAGCGCCTTCTCGACCGTGACGAGCCAGACAAAGTGATGCTCTAACGCGTTTCAAGCACCAAGCACTCCAAATCACCTAATACAAAACTTGTGAATCCTCAGTGATGTATTCGCTTCATTTTTGCTTGATGCCCACGACACTACATAACGCCGCGCCAACGACCAATGCCACTGTCATCAAGTCTCATTCCAAGGCCACAACGTACCACGCGAGGACTAATTGACGGCATTCTCGCAACACGACAGTAGATCGGGCCATGGGCCTTGTATTATGGTACAATTGCAATTCCCTTTGCCACCATGTAGTCCACCCTCCCTCCATAGCTAAGTCATCGTCCACATATTCTTTTGTGCGTACATCTATTGACTTCCCGGGCGAGCTGACCGCGATGCTTCCTCCAAGCATTTTTTACCACCGTAAAATTGAAATGACGTGTCGAGAGCATTACTCTTAATAATCGATGATCCTTTTCTCGGTCGCTTAAAGGGCTAACCAAGTACCTCATGCGGAGTTGGACGTGAGATGACACGCTTTAGTTCAACATCTTTGTCGTCATAGCTAAGTGGAAGTGATTATGTGCACATACTTTTCGATGTTTTTTACTCACTGCATTTACTAGGTCATTGCCACTTCCTCCTCCACTTCTTCAACAATTTGATTGATCGACTGTCAACTTGTCCTGCGGTGCTTCTTTCCATGGTCGCTGTGTGGCTGATGGATGCATTGATGTAGAGAAAAGATTCCTGGAATCGCATTCTTGTCAAATGGCGGCGGTAGATTCATTTTATTCGTGAGATGGAGTACTTGGGTGTAAAAGCGAGGTTTACAGTTAGCGCTGGAATGTTGAAAGTCGAAACAACACGTTCCTTTAAGTTCAGCGCACTCATCACAGCCACAAAACAGCTTCCAACATTGAATTCTATCCAAGAAACCATTTGCAATATTGCGAACGATGGCTCGTTAGCTTTTGGATACTTGTACTCGAGATGAGGTGGAGTCGCGTAATTCATACTGGTTAACAGTAAAAAAAAATCAAAGGATACCACTGATGTGTCAATGTCACGGAGATCATAATACTTTGCAAACTTGAACCCAATCACCCAAGTGCGGAGCTAGCGATGCGGGGGCGAAAAGAGGATTGTGCATCGCAACTGGCGGTGGGGGCAAACCTTTAGGTAGCAGAGGTTTTCTAGGTACGGTTTCATTGCTTTTTGTCTCCCACGTCTCAGATTTCGTGTTAATCAACGCATTTGTACCCCCATCCCCCAGAACTACAACCTGGAGGTGGTGACCTGCCAATTCTAGCGACTCAAGACGCTTTTAAGCGTTTTGAGACTTGGAAATATTGCAATCTCTTTCTGCCGCTTGTTAAAATGGTACTCTACCACTTGATGCAATGTTCTGGACAAAACCAACAGCACAAAAGTTGGACGTTGATACATCGAATTTTTGTGGTTAACACAGCTCCATACGACTCACTTGACGCTGCAAAACGCTAGCACGAGTAGCTCCGTAATGAGAAAGCAAAGACATAAAAGATGCTGTGAATAGCGCAGCCGGAAAGTCCTACAAGCGTAGACAATAGCGGTATTATGTATCGATGCGTACAAATCTGCTTCGGTATTTTGCCAATCCAACCCATCCGTATTAAACAAAAAATATGGCGACAATAATGACAAGATGGCAATAACCCAAATCGCAAACGTTTAAACGGCAAAACTCTTAGCCGTTTCGCAATATTTAAACGCAAAATCATTCACTTGGCCCGCGACTGACAAATCACAGATATTAAACGTTCAAAACGTCCACTAAACCAAACAGAAGCCAATCAAATCCATCGCTTTCTGATATTGACTCAATGTATACACTTTATAGAGCAAGACAAACGTTATCCGCGTGATTTTAAACCCTTGACCTGTCGCTCGTCCGTTGCTTCGCTATGCCATAAATTATTGTCGAAAACATGCATGGTCGTGCCTAATTGATACACAAAAAACGATGGTCCCGGTATACAAATCATTTCCACGGCGGAGTCCCATTTCCGCGAAATAGATACAAATCAAGGGCAACGACAGAAACAAGCCCGCTTGAATACAATATTGCGTATAGTAAATCGTCATGATGCACCCGTTTATCAAACTCACGTGGCCACTCATGTTTTGTAATCACATTTCTTTATTCATCGCTTGCACCACTTGGGTCTGGACACCAATGCCAAATACATTTTGCAATAAATATAGACAAACGTTCTGACAATTATCATCCACGTGTCCACATAAAATATTCAAGCGGGAAAAGTCGAGATATTGGTCCAAGTGATGCGCTACCCGTGCCAACAACGTTTCTCGTGCTCTATTGGCCGTTTCTCTTTAAAAATTGAATTTGGGAACGCCACGTCACGTACTTTGCCACATTGAAGGAATTTTACGTGCGTCACAGCGCCACCACGTAATGTCGTGTTAAAACCAGCAAGACAAATGGAGCGTGGCCGTACATAAAAAATTGGAATCTAAATACTATTTTCAAAGTAATTCTTGCACAAAAAGAGCACCGTCTCGGAGTAAAAGGGCGTCGCGGCCGAAAAACTTTGCATTTCTTTGATCGACCGAAGCAAGGAAATGTCCATCACGAGCGATTTTGCGTAGCTTCTGATCGATCAAGTTAAAGCAAAAGACACGCGCGGGCCATCAATATCAAAACTACCGCGCGAGGATTCTCGTACCGCTTGGCCCCAATGAAATCGCTAAATGGAATGTGATTTCGATTACGATTTAAGGGACTTAATGGACAATTTTCACAACAACAAGAACAACTTGAATTAGCATTTTTCTAACCAGTGGAGCAACCTGTTGCAGGTAGCAAAAAGGTAGACGACGTACCTTTAACTGCGCTATAGCGGCTGGAAGGCACAGTATCTATCGTGAATGGTAATTTTTGTGTTAGCCAACGAAAACTTGCTCCTTATTACAGAGACAAATAAGGTTGAAAGTTTCCGACCACATTCATCGAACAAAGGGCTCGCTCCGGTGTTTCATGTCTGTTTTACTGAGACTCATCATCATCTATGTTTGTATGTCCAAATGAGCTGTCCGTATTCATCCCACATTTGCTTCGCCACATACTCGCGATGATTCGTCGCATCCGGAAAATCAAACGGAATTGCTTCGCCCCACCCTACTCCGCCTTCTAAGAATTCATTATGGTCTTCATTTGAAAAGTCTTCGGCGTGATCTTCCCTGTCACAATTGCGAAGAAAATTGTGTAGACAGAAAGCCGAGAAAACGCAGAGTTTCGCCGTCGTCATTTCATATTCGATCGGGATCCTAAGAATTTTGGAACGGCACTTGATGATGCCAAACATCCTCTCCACAACGTTGCGCGCTTTGGCATGGCGGAGGTTAAAAAGCCCTTGTGGACTGCGCGGCCTTCCTTGTCGTCCGGTGCCCACTCGATCAAGTGATAACGGACACCACGAATCCACGAATACTTTTGGAAGCAAGGCGTAACCAGTGTCAGCAATCACATAGTGGTTGTCAGGAACGTTGGCGAGAAATCAACTGAGCGCTAGCACTGTCGAATCATGTGCAGATCCTTCAACCCCACGTAGGCGTAGCACATGCGCACGTTCCAATCACTAGCGCCGAGCACGTTGGTTGACGTTGTGCCCTTTGCGCGAGCGAAAACGGTCAGCCTCAGCTGCGGTCACAACAATAAGAATATGCACACCGTCGATGGCGCAGACCGCTTGGTCAAAATAAGGGAACTTGCGGGCAAAATCACGAGGCACCAATCGTGGCACTTGGATGGTGTGACGCAGAGCTCATATGATCACGCACACGCCGATGTGTCGGTAGTCGTGACATGTTGAATGTGCACTCGAAAATTTCGTTTCCTGCTCTCGGGCTGATGAACCCGTTGCCAACCAGTACAGGGTCATACCAAGCACCTCATGGGGGCTTCGAGTTGTTGCCGGGATTTTGCTCAAGTCAAGTCATTCTTAAAACAACACTTGATGACAAGCATATTTGAATAGTCAAGGGTTTCAACAAGGCTTATGATATTTATTAAGCCATATGCGACCGATACAAGGGTACCAAGATCCCTAGGTCATTATGTCAACCTGTAAAATACTCGTTACCAGGAAGGTGAGGACATGAAAAAAGTTACAAAGACGCCATGATCCGCCTTAATACCGTGCTGAACAACCGTTTTGAGAATAATTCCTTCTCTGTCTTCCTTGGTAACGCGATGTCTGCATCGTGGGAAAATGAGATGCACATTTGGTGTGGAAACCGTGCGATCTTGCCTCTCCGAGGCCTAAAGAGTAACTTGGAGTCCCATGGAACCAAGAAACACGCGCAAGAAAGATTTGCGCTATTTCGTGGTACAGCCGAAAGTATTGATAACCAGAATGAACGTGCTCTGGTATCCTGTCGCAAGTACTTAAGCCATTTAGCGTACGAACACTGACCGTCGACGCATGTGCTCGTACTGTGGAAGATCCAACCAACCTGTCGCGTGCTGGTGAAGGACATGTTCATGGCCAGGTAAAACCGACTTCAAGTAGATCCGAGAACTTGCCATACAATCATGAAAACCGTTATCATCCGTATTTACGCGGTTCCAAAGGTAATGACAATAGAGGGCGACGTGGCAATGCGCAACGTGAGTATGATCATGGCAACCGTAAAAGGACGTGTGAATGGCCAATGTAACTCCGGGTACGTTTCCCAGAGCTCATTCAATGAGTACCTGCGAAATGCGAATCAGGGCAACAACACTCGTCACAACAACGTCATGATTAGCATCACTGCCACCACAATGTCGAGAGTCGATAGTCTAGACCGGATTAACATCCGTGGAAGTATTCGTGACTGTCAGGTTGTACGCGTCACGTAACGTATAACCACGCCATGGGTCACGACCACAAAGCCTTACACAGGCTAGATTACTGTGGTTGGGAAAGCTAAATCCCGATCCTTGCGATTGGTGATATCTCTTAATGTCATTGATTTCAAAAGGACGACCTCAGACGCTCAAGCTGCACAAAGTCCTCTACGCGCTCGAGCTCAAGTTTAATTTGTTTTCGGTGCCTACAGCTGTGAAGAAAGACTTTCGTTTCTCTTTTAATCACCTGTAATGCACGATTAATACGAGTCAACCGTTTAGCGTGAAGGCCTATATTTGCATGAAGTCCTAAATTGCCACGCATGCCGACTGGTACAAATCGATGGCAAATCCGAAGTCGACATCGACCAGCTACGCGACGCTTCGGGTCACCCTCACGATAAGTCAGCCATTTTACATTTACAGAAACGAATGGGTAATGCTAACTTTCATATATTGCAGGCTTTGCCTAAGGATGAGGCAATCATCGATCATGAACTCGATAGGATAATATTGCAACTAGATATTACATGTTCTTCGTGTTCACTAGCAAAGTCACACAACCACCGGATTAATCTAAATAGAGTTGTTGATATTGCAAAAACTCCCCTTAAAAAGTTCATACTGATATATGTAGTCCTATTTCGACACCAAGCCTAACCAGTAGTCATTATTTTCTACTCCGGAGTATTTTTATTAATGCCTATACGCGTTTTACAGTCACATATATATTCAAAATTCGTTCAGAATTATATGAGTACTACAAAGATTTTCGCCGCAAGGCGCTTAACGTTTTTCGCTCTAACGTTCACACTATCGAATACACGTTCACCAATTATGACCCTGATGTTAAAACGTTTGAAGATGACAACGCGAAAGAGTATGAAAAGCTTGGGCGGACGTTGTGTGACAAATACAGAACCCAAACACAGTTTACGATGGCATACACGCCTGAACAGAATGGCGTAGCTGAACGAAGAATGCGTACTTAAATGAAACACGTTCGATCTACCCTTTTTGACGGAAATCTTACTCGTGAGTAGGTATGTTTTGGCTGTTGGTCTTACCTTTTCCACAAAAGGGAAGAAATGCTTAGTTGGAGATTATGCACCACATCTACCAAATCTAAGTATGCTACTGCCAAAGAAGGTAATTCCAGACATGGAAAAATGCTCGCTATCTCTAACTTAACTACCCGGAGTGCTATGTCTGTTCCGATGTACTGGTTCATATTTAGCTTTGCAAATAACGGTAGCATACCGTTCTGTCAAACGTTTACAGTCCGCTTAAGTAATATCACCCACCCACGTTTGGATAAACCTTTCTCAATTTTTAGCGTTTGGTTGTGCTGTTTGGATATCTTGCCCCATTCGTAACGGCAAATGTTCTATATGTGCGAATATACATCAGTTCGCATTTTAAATAAGGCCTGGTATAAGGTGAGAAGCGTGTCAAGCGGATTAGCGCTCCATGCGCGCTGCAGTGTCGTTTTAAGTTTGGACACGCTGTCAAACTGTATTCCACTTGCATACACGTCTCTACTCCTTATCGACCACAATGTTTCTATTGGGTTGAGATCTGGTGATTTGGACGGCCAGGCAAGAACATTAATGTCATTCTTTGTAAAAAAAAAACTTGCTGCCCTTCGACGCATGAATGGACGCGTTGTCTTGTTGATACATGAAATCAGTTCATTTATTAGGTGAGGAAATAGGAGGAGATACTCTGGGACTGTGTAAGCATAGTCGTCAGAGTTCTGCCTTCCCTCGAGTACTGCAAGATATAATTTGTCGCTAGCACTGAAAGCGCCCCACACCATTACTGACCCGTCGACGCTTCGTTTGTAGGTTGGTTGACTTAGGTCAGGCCAGTACGGTTGAAAATCGTCGGGTTCATCAAGATTCTACTTCTTTTCGTCCGAGAATATGATCTTGTTCCAGACAGACCCGGCATCTTTGCGCACCAGCATGCTTATCGCCCAATTCTTTCCGACCGAGCTTTCCCTCTCCAGTGAGGGGAGCGTGCTCACAATCTTTGTGTACACGATCCAGTCAACCTGTCTGAGGATGCGCTGGACAGTCCTCACAGAAACTGGAGAGCTTCAACTGAGCTGCAGAATAGTTGCCGCTGGCGGCAGCGCGAAGACGGCGGACATCATGTTCAGAGAGAAGAGGTGGTGGAGCATGACATGTAGACTTGTTCCCGCTTCATCAAGGCCGTCGATACGGCCGCACTCCATGTCAGTGAGCCCTGGTCTCGCCCCCGTTGTTTGCGAATGACTGACTGTCACTATTGCTTTCGAACACTCTCCAAATTACCATCATTCTGTCGATTTTTTAGGGAATATTCCAAAAGGTGACTAAAACCCAAAACTTCGTCAAAAGGTGACTCATATGGTTTTAAATGGTTTTACATGTTTTTTTAAATATTCTGGTAAAATACGACTAAGTTACGGTAACTGTGCTTTAATGTATAAGAAGCTGTTCCAATTGGGCTACAATTTGAATTGATCAAGTATTTTAAATACTCTCTCGTACCGCAACTCATGGGTAGAGACTTGATATGATAAAGCCGCACCGCGATCTAGGAAAGCCTTATAATGGCCATCGCATTTTATGTGATGTCTGGGACGTCGTCATTTTCAATAAGTTTTACGTATAGTTTATTTTTGAATAATTCATTTTATCCCTTGCCTGAAATTTCGGGATGTAATCTACAGGTAATAAAACGTAATGAGATACATACTTTTCATGCTTATCTAAAAGCAAGCGATGCAAAAGAATGGATGATATATAATTTGATATAGAAATTGATCATATTAGTGGTTGACGAAGCCCAAGACACCAGCATTATCAAAATAAATTACTTCGAAAAAATAACTTTAAAATTTCCCGCTATCGTGAGTGGAACCAATTGTTCCTTAAATTATTTTTGTAAAGGCAAATACTGGGTGGAGATAGGAACACTATCACTTCAACTTATAACCTAATTGGAAGAGTACCTAGTTAGTCATTAAAGCACAGTAACCGTAACTTAGTACCATAAATTCCCGTGTAAAATACCGGTATTTAAGACAACATGTTAAATATAGGTATTTAAGACAACATGTTATTGTGTGTTCTAGACGAAATTTCCGTGCGTGATTGATTCAATCGCGCAACCTTAACCCTATAAAAACCGCGCAAATTCAGTTAGGGAAACACTAAGGGCACCGTCTAAAATTGATTTGGGCACCCAATCGGACTTAGTCAAATAAAACCGAGCTTATTTCACGACATAAAAGGCTCTATTAGATTAATCCTGTAACTTAAAGTTATGGCAAAACCTTGTAACTTAGATTTTCGACAACATGTGCTTTTGAAAGAAACGAGGACGCAAGTCTGCTAAAAATATTTCATCCAATCCAATGTTAGCTAAGTTATCAATAATTCCAGCTGTAATGGCACCATGGAAGAAGATTGTTGCATATGACCAACCAAGGACTTTGTTACAAGGAGTCTAGGGGTACTTTAGACACCGTTTTATACTTGGCTTAGATCTTTAATGTGGCATAACCAATGCAGTCCGTCCACTAGCGTGTTAATAAATTGTACGACGGGAAATAGTTTTTTTTGCAGTCAAGTTGGCAATAAAGTCGCAGAAGGTTTAACTTTCGCAGCAAATAATCGTTTTCTCTGATAGTTGCAGCCTGAAAAAAATTAGCAAACTGTCTCTAGCAACTGTGTTTTTATCTTAGTTTATAAAAGGAATTAGATGTTTCATGCCGTCCCTCCCTCTTTAAGTATAATCTGCTATAAATACTGCAATCTGCATCAGGCGAGTTATGCACTTGAATATACTTATAGTTGGCAAACTGCCAAGAAATCTGCGCAAAACAGAGTGAAAAATAGATGCGATATAACAGGGCGTCCTAGAGGTTGCAAAAGAAAAATGGATCTATCTCGTAATATATTTTACTCCAAAATTGGCATTCGATACATTGTTTAAAAGAACACTTTAATTAGAAGCAATTTATTCGTTTTAAAAAGAGTAGGTTAGATCATTTTCCTTCGGCTACTATAACTTTTTCTGTAAAAAGCTTTCAATGATCCTTGCTAATTGCGCTTTAGCATAATTGATTTCAGGAAATACTTTTCGCTGAAGCAGGCGTAACCACCGAAAAAAATCTACTTTTTTGCCCGTTTCTAATTCTTGTTGGCATATCTGTTATATTATCTGACATTGTCATCTTAATCTAACCTATTCTTTTATCTTACCAACTAGCTTTAACAACACTCGGTGCGCAGCAAGCTTTCTGAGCGTCATTTTTATTTACTGTAAATATTTGATTAAGTCCGATTGGGTGCCCAAATCAATTTTTGGCGGTGCCCTTAGTGTTTCCCTTAGTTATTAATAGTTTATCAGTAATAGAGGTGGTCCGGGTCTGGGGTGTGATTTAGGTTTGGGGTGTAGGGCTTAGGGTCTACGTGATGTCGGCTGATTGGAATTAAATGAAATAATTGACTTGTTTTGACAAATCACCATTCTTGTATGGCTTGGGCGATTTTAAATCTCAGGCCCAAATCACGCAGGATCGGCAAATTTGAACGAAATCGACAATAAATATTTAAAACCATTTAAAGCAATTTGAGTCACTTTGAGACGAAGTTTTTGGATCTGAGTCACCTTTTGGAATTTTTATCTTGTATCTAAAAATTGAAAGTTATTGACCAAAACGTGGTTGGGTTATACTACCTGAAAGTGCAACTAAGTGGCTGTTGAAATGCTAAATAAGCGCTGAGTGTCTTACGGAGCAGACAATACCTTAGCCAAAAATTAGCTCGTTTAAGTGTGCAGTGCATAATGGACATAAATCCCGTAAAGGCTAGCAGTTAACGAATCTGTAACAACTGCTTGACGGTGTTAAATGTATAAACAGAAGTAAAACCGAGTGAGCAAGTTTATTTAGAAAAAAAGCATAGGAACACGACCATTTGCCGAACCTTTTAATTGCTTAACTAGCTGCTTATACAAGAGGAGATATACATGTACCCTAGTTCATCGAACCTACTGCATAGAGACAAAAAAGCTCGGCCATCTCTGTCGAAAATCAGAACCTTGATGTTGACGTCTCAATCATCCCGGGGATAAGGCGCTTTTCCTCGTTTGCAAGAAAATGCTGATATCGCTCAATCACGTTATTTCTCCACTCTATATCTTTACGAGATTCAAAGACATTACGTCTTACTATCTTTTCTCTTTTCAAAACATGACTCCACAAGTGAAACTGCCCATCTTCCATTCGGAGAGCGATGGCTCTCTTTTGATCCTGCCTCAGCGCATTGTCGATTTGTTTCGCTGCTTCCAGAGTTGAACCCTCAACCTTTTCTAGTAAAACGAGATACAGGGCAATATCAAGGTGCTGTTCGAAGCGGAACGGGATCCTACGACCAAGCTCTTGAACAAGTTCCTCTGTAAAAAGCGAAGAAATAATGAAATTGTTCGTGTCAGGTGGGTAATCCATCAGCTGTAATCTTAACTCCATTGTTGTGAAGTACAGGCTTGCTAAATTTTTTATGGAGTCGTAAGAAAAGTTTGATAGTTTTTGCAAGAACTGCTCAAAAGCAGTTAGAATTTGTTGTCTAGTAAGCTTAAGCTTACGCTCTTCATCTTCTTGATCAATCGTTGAGTTGACGCTTAGATATCGTTGAACAGAGGCAAATTCAAATGCATTTGTCCGTTCAGACTCTCCGGAGACCAAAGCAAGATCCGAACTTGCAAACGGTGTAGATGCAATGACCAAGAAGAGAAGAAAAAGCTTCATGGCTTGAATGTGGATGTGGAGACGTGTGTTGGAATTGAGACTTTTGTACACAACTTGACAAGTAAAAAAGGAAACTGACGAGGGTAACTCTCAATAGTTTTTTTTCCTCAATCAGTAGATAAAAGTGAAGGTTTGGATTCGCGTAGCGCAAGGACGGTACCGCAAGTATTCATAATACTACAGTTAGTCGCTGTGATATGAGAGCAAATCTCTCGTATTCCTGTCGCCATATTGTATCTTCGTTCGCCAAGATGAAAATGCAAAAATAAGTAAAACTCAAATTACTCCGGAGTAATGCTCAATTTATTTTATTTTTTGTATATTTTTCCTAATATTATATTAATGATTTACACCTATCTATATTTGTTAATATAATATTTTTTATTGGATAGCTCAGTTGGTTAGACTTCTAATTTATTGCAAGATGGAGTTTCATTACCAACCGTTGTCCCCCACTGGTCCAGTCTCGAGAAACCACTCATTGTCCTTGAAGCTATCTACCGCTCGATCAGCCGCTGTTGTAGCAGTCCTTCGAAGACTACAGTTTTTTCATCAATAAGGAAAGGGTCGCAGCCTGCCGAGTGGTACTGAAATCATTTACAGCTACTCTTCTACTTTAAAAGTAGCATTCGACGATGGGCCGCCAGTCATAAATTTTATTCTCCAGAGATAGAAGCTTCGGGTATACACAACTGTCGATTGGGCCCGTATTCGACAATACATAAAAGGCTGCCATTTTGGCGTCCGTTGCACAATTTAACAAGTCACTTCTTTATCTGAGGTTTTTATGAGGAGCCCAGATAGGCCAGCGCACTGAAAATATCCAGTGCGTGCCGGACCCTTTCTCGACCACACCTAATCGACCGACCATGCGCTTTATATTGATCAAGAACGGATCGCATATCACCACGTTCCAAATTCATGTACTTTGCAACAGTGTTGAAACGCAAGCCCATGCTAATCCGATCAAGTTGACAAGAAGTAATTTCTCAAAAAGTAACACTTGACATAACGTCCAAGTTACCGTAGCATCGCTAATCAGCAGTTTGATATTCTGCAGTTGTATAAGTCCTTGTAGCCATCCTTAATCTTCTCAAGTGCAAAATGTAACTTTTTGGCAGTTAATAGGATAAAGAAGAGTCGGTTCATCACTGAGATGAAGCGCTTCTTCTCAATTTTAATCGGTGTAAATGTTGCATCCACCGTATGCTAGCGGCACACCACAGTACCGGTATGCTAGAAACGTGATTTAATACCACTCTGCAGTCGGTGACCCACTCCATATTGAAGAAAATATTTTTTCAGGGAAACATTATTCTGACCCCCTCGAATTGATACTTTGACCCCCATTTACAAAAAAAGGACAATAATGTTACTGACTTCTACAAGAACCACTGGCAACACGGTCCTAACCTTTAACAGTTGATAGCTGGCACGGTGTTCGATGGAAAATGATAAATAAATTCATATCCTTCGTCTGAGTTTGCACCAGTAATGTTATGAAAATCAAACCAAGCGCCTCCACTCTCAGGATTTTTGAGACGACGGATGCGTAACGATGTGGAGAGCAAGTCGGTGACTGTCTGAAACACTTTCAAAGACTATGGTAGGTATTTGCTCCACTGAGTCTGACTCTAGATCTCTCTACTTGGACTTATTGTGGCTCATAACAAACGTAACCGTTCAAAACTATTCCTCAGTATCTTACCCTTTATTAGTATTGCTAGTTAGCGCTCCAAGATAAACATTTCCAATTGGGGGAAGTCCAAAGTTTATGCCTTTAACTTGTTGCCCTTAATCATGATAAATCTATCTGATGATCTCGAGGAAGGCATATGCTAATGCTCTTCAATTGTTGTTTGTAGAAAGGTGTCTTTGTATGTTTCTGGTGTGATATTATAAACATGAAGATTTCTGAGAACTCACGGAGCTCACCTTCATTCCAAAGAATCTCTTTTAATTTCATTCCTCCTACACCCAGAGTTTAATGGAGAAAATTTCATGAACACCTCTTCCGAATCGATCATTATTTTTTGTGCAAAGTTGGCAACTATGAAGCCGACGACGAGAAGATCGTCACGCTTCTTGGGAGTTTGCCACCTCAGTATAATTCCATGGTCCGGATCATTGAGACGCACGACATTGTGTCATTGCTTGATGTCAAGGAGATGCTGTGACGAGCGTATGAGGCCATCCAGAAGCATGAAGCCAAAGAGCAAGCGGTCAGGCATTGGCGCGTGAGCATAGTGGCAAGCAAGGGCGCAACAATGGAGAAAATAAGTTGGTTAAAAGAAGGTTGTTCAAGGCCGGTGGCCAATCAAAGGCGCCTGGGCGCTGTTGGTATTGGTACAGTCTGCCTACGAGATGGAAATGGTGTGATTGTCAAGTTGACGGATGTGCTATTATATTAGTGCCGAACCTGGAAGGGCTATAGCCTTTTTTTCTATTGTAGCATTCATTAACAGTCAAGAATGTGATGATCCAATTTTATTCTGATCATGTCATTCTGTCGATCAATGGGACTGTTATCGTATCGATCCCGCGGATTGACATGTTATTTGCGTGGTCGGTTGTTCACCTTGACATGGAAAGAAGTCAGCCTTAGCTATTGATGAGCATCGCTCGTACACCAGTCATGGAGAGTTATGGCATGCCCGTCTCGGTCACGTCTCCCAAGCAAGGCGTGTGATGGTGTTCCAACGACGCTTCGACGTGATAATGGACTATGTAATGGTTGTGCTCATGACAAGATGTTGACAGAGTTCATTTGCACGTGAATCGGGTAGTGAGATCAAGACAATACGTCCGTTCGAAGATTGTTCATCGTGATCTTATGGACCCATCAAACCAAAGGGGGAGCACGGTATGTGCTTATCTTCGTGGATGATTTTTCCTGTGTACTTACTTATTCGAAGGCCGAGGTTTTATGGAGTACAATGTCATTGGTAGAAACTCAGGGCAGTTGCAGCAGCACACGTTCTTAATCGTAATTCCGACTCGGCAAGATCTGATGTCAGCCCATATGAAAGTCTCGATCACAAGAACCCGGTGATCGATTTTTTTCGCGTCTTTTGATTTGAGGGATTTGTGCTCATTGACAAAAGCACACTGGACGCAAATGCCTCTTTCTAGGGGTGACCGCCCTTCCTCGATCGAAATCCTCCAGTCACAACTGCAATGGACATTGATGCCAAAGGGCCTGAAGGACCTGTCGATATGGATGTCAAAGCTGATGATGGCCTGTGGCTCTTGCTCCCAGTTTTGTACGCATCCGCCTGCTCAAGAATCTGAATTGCATCAACCGACAGCAGTGGTTTTTTGTTCATTATGTCCTGGCGAGACCAACAAGAATGACAGTGATGATGACAAGCTACGAGATTTATCAAAAGAATTAGAAATACTCATTGGATAAGAAATAATTGATTTTAACTATTTTTTTATTTAATGGTCAATGTATAGATATCATTGCTTTAGAGTGGAGGTGACGCGGATGCATTCTCCCTCTTGTTCAAGGAAATCGTGGTGACAACGGAGAGACGCATGAACAAGAACTACATGCTTTATTTATACACGGATAATTGAATTTAGTAATTATGAAATTATTCGTTCACATTTTTCACAAAACTACAAGGAAGCAATGACATCACACGACGCGGAACGATGGAAAGAAGCAATCCGAAGCGAAATCTGGTCACATGTCACGAACCCTATATGGTACCTCGTCTACCACTCACCTGGGTCAACGTTACCAGACACAAAAAGTGGGTATTCACCCACAAGTATGATCACAATGTCAATATTACCCGCTACAAGGCCAGGCTCCTTGCTCATGCAGACTTGAGGTGTGGACTACACGGGGACACATTCCCACCAGTAGCAAGTATGACCAAAAGCCGTGCATTCTTCTCCGGCGCGATTTCCAGATTCGCCAGTTTGATGTGGAGACTGCCGTTCTAAATGGTGAGCTCGAGGAGACGGTGTTTATGTATCTACCTCGTGAGTAGGGAGGCACTTAGACTGACGAGTCAAAGCGCTTCGCGGGAGTCGCTGTCGTACGTGTGATCACCGGAGTTCCCTGCGTAGACATCGCGACCATTAGGAAGGTACGTCCAGTGCGGTTTGTCACTAAATAATGAGGTGTATGGTTGAACAGGTACGTTCAGGACCGATAACCGGCCGTCAGGAAGACTGACTGGTTGGGGCGCTTGTAAATCAAGAAGTAAGAGATGAGACGAACATGTATGTATCTAATCAGTCAGCTACCCAAGACTTATATTTTGGGCTGATATAAATCCTGTGCTAATCCTTGTTGCTTTTTCTGTTGGATTGGGCTTGCGTGCAGGGACAGATCGCTGTCCTCTAATACTCTCACTCGAGCTGGACTGCACGCATAGATGTCGTAGCTCGAAACCGTACCTCGAAACCGTAGCTATTATCCACCGGTTAATTAACTGATTTCTTGATCATCCATGTTTGTTGTTGTACGACGTCTAACATATATCAAAAGCGTTCGAACTTCACTCGTTCCAGAGGCTTCGTGAATATATCGGCCGGCACAACCTCAGTGCTGCAGTGCAGTGTTTGATTCTTGTCTTAGTCGACGAGATCGCGGGTAAAGTGATACTTGACATGTACGTGTTTGAACTTAGAATGTTTGCCTGGTTTCTTGCTCAAATGTATGGTAGACATGTTGTCACGCCACAGAGTGGGCGGTCTACGGTAATTGATCTTGATCTCATCCAGGAGGGCGCAGAGCCACGTGATATCTCTAGCACCCTTATGCATTGCAACATATTCCGTTTCAGTCGTACTGATTGCCGTAACACCTTACTCCTTCGACGGGTATGAAATCACAGTGCCGTCGATCATCGTCACGTATCCGCTTACACTTTTACGACCGGTCGATCATTTGCATAGTCTGCGTCGGTAAACACCTCTACACGCGACATGCTTGACTCTGGAGCCTTCATAAGTAGACCGTAGTCAGATGTATGCTTCAAGTATCGTAATACACGTTTGTCTCGTTGATAGTGAGACCACTCAAAGATCGAATTGTACTGTCCGAGATGGCGTGCGCGATGTCTGGTCGGGTGCCCGACACTAAATACTGGATCACACCGACATTTTCTCTATAAGGCATAGATCCCTCGTCCTTGGGACAAACTGTCGGTAGTGTCTTCGTTTCAGGAGTCGCCACACCATTGCAATTCGACATGTGAAACCGTTTTAGGATCGTTCGTACATAAGTTGCTTGTGAGAGAAACACGGTCCTTTCCACGTAATTGATGTGCACTTCAATTCCAAGTAGGTACCGAACTTGACCGAGATCAGTGAGCTCAAATTTACGTCTCAGGAAATCTGCGATTGCTTTGCATGTCTCGGTCATGCATATGATAAGTAGGTCGACGACATTGACAGAAATAAGAGTGTCCAGTACATCTCCCGCTTGGCGGGATTATAGACCATAATTATTATCAAGGCGCCGGAACCCGGCGCTCAAGAGTGCACGATGTAGTAATTGGCTCCGCACTCGAGGCGCCTGCTTCAGTCCGTAAAGGCTCTTTATAAGTCGACACACAGTCGAACGGTCACCATTGTGACCAGTTCCATGAACACTTTTTCATCGACGTCACCATGTAGAATCGCGATCTTGACGTCGTACGGTAATACTGTCCAATCGCATCGTAGTGCAGAGTGTAGTGACGCACGAATAGAGTCGTAACGCACCACCGGAGAGTGGGTTTCATAGTAGTCGACACCATCTCATTGACGAAAACCATGAATAACGAGTCGTGACTTAAAGCGGGCAACAAAACCATCCGAGTCTGCCTTGGCAATGTAAACCCAGCAGCACGTAATCGCACGGTGCGATTGTGGAATAGCTGTTCATGGTACTTCACGCCATGTACTATGAGCCTGAATAGACGCTAGCTCTTCGCCTTCAGCTGCCTTTCAATAGTGGACGTTGGGAGAGTGTAGTGCTGCCTTGTGATTCCTATGTCCTTTGCCAGAGGTAACAGACGTCGATCGGATGGCTGTCCTAGCGTAGACAGAGATCTTGTCGCCAATTTCGACGATAATGTCCTTAAGCCGAGAACTTGGTCTTCTTATTCTTCGAGAGCGTCCATATGCTTTAATCTCTGGCTCGCCGCGAGCACGGACACTCCCACTGGATCAGGTGCAACTCCCACTTGATCGTTAAGCTCTGAGGTTGTCGTATCCGACACTCTCCAAATTCATTCGAGACTGGGCGTGCTGTATCCAGCACTGCAGCAGGTTTACACGAGTATGCGGTTGACGTAGCCGTCACTCTGTTAAAGTCATTCGAAACTGGGCATGCTGTATTCAGCACTGCAGCAGGTTACTCGAGTATACGGGTGACGTAGCCGTCACTCCTTTAGAGTCTTCACTTAGAGGTAGCTTCGGTACAGGCGGTGGCGAGACTGTCTCGCCTACCGTTGTCCGGATATGTACTAGTGCAGAAAAATGAATACAGCAAAATACATTACCGGATACTGTATACAGTACATGTATTACATGTAATACTTGAAGTTTTTGTTACTCAGTTTTTTAACACCCAGTCTCTGAGTCAAGGATAAGTAGAGATAGCGTAATCGCCATACTCATATGCGTTGAGAAGCATCTTCTCCGCGTAGTCTGGTGCGAGTGTAAACCTTTCGAAGAACTGAAGGTTCTCTACACGCGACTTGATGATCTTACACGATGGCACTTCGGGTAATAGGTTACCCTTCGTGTCGGGTGAAATATTCGTCAGCAGAGCAGGTACTGCCCTTGCTGGTATCTTTGGGTGACCGCTACGTGCTTCTTTTCGCACGGTTGCCCAAGCGATACATCCCCATGTGCGCAGAATTCTGACATCGGGAATAGTTTTATGTAGTGCCTCGTGTGATGTCCTTCCTTTCAGCGCACTCGTGCTGGTTACATTGACAGTAGTAATTGCATGTAGGTAGGCAGCTGCCCATAGTGAATTAGGAAACCCTGTTATATGTAACAGTTCCCGCATCTTGGTAGCCATGACACCGTTAGCGCGCTCCACAATGGAATTCTCTTCAGGACTGTAGGGACTCGTAAATTGTTGCTAAATTCCGAGCTCTGCACATAGGTATGCAATCTTGAGATCACAAAATTCCCCACCACCATCGGCGTGTAGTGTCTTGACCGTGTACCCCCTTTTCTCGAACTAAGTGTTGAGTAGCCGTATGAGAGTAGCTACGTGGGTCTTTTCCTTTTCTACAACCTATAGGATCATCGTGTTCCAATAGCTTTCTCTTCAATAGACCATACGTCCATTGAAAGCTTCTGAATGGGTATAGTAACTCGATCCCCGGATAAACCAGGGCCTTGTAAGCCCTCTTCTGTGAACCAATTAAATGACTTGCGTTTTAGAAAGCGAAACGAATACTGATCTTTATCCCTAGATCCAATACAAACTTTTTTGTAACCTACCCAAAATAACCTGGCTGGGTGGTTATGTGCTTACCTGAAAAAGAGTATTCAGCTCAAACTGGATACCCTTTGTGTACCGTACACCAAATATCCTGCTCAATCTGGATAGCCGTCGACCTCGACCTGGACACAACCTGGCCGCCGACTCCGATTCTTCTTTAGCGGCCAAGCATCCACCTTCGGCGTCCCATCCGGCTTCTACAGGGGAATAGCTTTCCTCAGGGCCCTTCATACGTACATCCCTTAGCCGATCCGCCCCTTGGTAACCTATAAACACCATCGACGGCCATCCAGCCCCTCCTAGTCCGGCCAGCTTCTGGCTGACCTGGTTCCGAGCCTCCTGATCACCCTCATCTAGATTGATTACACGCCTTGCACCGCTCCGTCGCTTGTGAGTACACAGGGCAGCTGTCATCCTGCATCCGATGGTGGCGGATCCGGTCAGCTAGCTGGGGCCAACATTTCTACCAATCAGGTGAGTGTATTTACTCCTCATTAGCCCGTTAATTCCAGGACCGCTTTACCACAATAATGTCTACTGAAGTGAGCAAAGGTTGTAGACCCAACTTGCTTTTGTAATTCTATTCCATCTATTTTTTGTATTTGTGTGCTGTCGTTCATGCCTCTCAGGAATAACAGCCAATTACGAGCAGTCTTATTCAGTCTTTTTGGCGAATCACATGTCAACCTACTGTATGTCTCCATTCTACTCTTTTATTTTTAGACGACAGATCGAGAAGGATGATGTAAGATGCATGATGGATCTGACCAATGTGAATCCATTGTTCTCCATTATACTTCGGTTCATGAGAACTTTTATTGTAGATTTCAGACAAAATTGCCGATCTTGCACGCCTGCGGCAAATCGTGCAGGCATCTAAAAAAGATTGGCTGAAATTACACCTCGCTTCAGATAAAGCACCATATTAATGACATGGTTTGAAGCAACATACCTGGCTGCTGCTTGAAAATGTAAGAACGACTTTGTCGACTTTTGTGGTAATCTGAATGGTGTGTAAGATCGTTGCAACTTTGAAAATTGCAAGCTGTGGAATGAGTCCGGATGGAGTCGCTCGAATGGCGCTTCAATACCATATTACCTTGCACCCGGCAAGATTGCGGCTACTCATGATGACTTACGGAAACGATTTGTTCGGCAACTCCTGCAGCCGATGCGTTTGTCAAGGCCGTGATACCGGTGCTACAGTTGTCAAGCAATGTAAGATTCTGATGACGACGGTAAATTATATCTGTAGTGGGTAAAGACGTCTTCATCCCCATGTCAAAAATTATTGGTGGGCAACCTCGTGTTGGTTTGGTTTGAAAATGTTAATGTACGGCTTAGATGAAGGTCCCATCATAATTCTACCGGCGTCTGCAGTTGCCGAAGCAAAGCTGTCGGTAAACGCTGTTAATGCTTATGCTCGCATCCGCAAGCAGTTCATGGTACTGATTGCCAGTCTGGAACGTATCCAAGAACAACTTGAATGCCAAAGGGTAGCAAGGAGTTTATCATGACTAGCGGTCAGCTTATGGTGAATATGGTACGAACAACCTGCCGTTATCAGTGATGTGTGCAACAGCTGATCACAGACCGTGGACGTGATACGATTATTCGGGCGATGGATGTCCTTGGGGGTGCCGGTATTTGCAGGGGACCGAACCTTTTTCTCGCCAACAGCTCCGACGACGATAAACAGCGTATGTCCCAATAAAACAAATCGTGATATATTTTTTCATGCTTTCGGTAGCGTCGAAAGCCTCGTAATCCTTGACTCATTGAATTTTAAATTCATCTTATATTCAATGCATAAATGACGGATAGAGAAGCGTTTGCAGACCAGAAAGAGACATCAAGCAAGAACAAAAGAGCGACAACTTATATCATAACGAACTCAACGCAGAAACGCGCGAAATCGACGAGAAAAGCTGATGTGAAGGCCAAAAAGACAGAGGGGAAGACGAAAGTCGCTGCCAAGAGCAAATCAAATGCTTATTGGGTGTAGGAAGTATTATCGTGCTACTTATTCTCACCAGTGACCAATAAGTGTCTACTGGAGTGTATGCAAGCGTGAGTTATACTGGTCTGTTAATATCAGTATACCGAGGAATGCTCAGACCGAAGAGTCGTCTCTTGAATTTAAAGTAAAATGAAAAGAGTATTATAAATATAAAAAATCTTAACATGAAATGTGTATATAAATCGAACCACTGTAATTTCGCCCAATGAATTCCATCTCGTAAATCACATCCAAATCCCAACTCTTCTTCCGAGATTACCGGGGTTGCTCATCAATGTAAACGAAATCAGATTTCCAATATGCATGCACGTCGCTTGCCCGAAAAACCATCGTTAATCAATAGACAACATACTTCAGACCAATCTTTATTCTCAACTCCACAACCCTTGGCGCATGTAGCGTCTTAGTCAACAGATCAGCTATCATGTCTTCACTTGCAACATGTTCCGGCTTGACCACTCCCTTTTTCGTAAAGTTCTTTAAAAACTTCAATTTGACATCGACATCTTTCGCGCTGGCCGCACTTGCCTCGCTATGCATCTGTTTTATAGCAGCTTGGTTATCAATTTTCAGGATACTTGGTACTTTCTATTGCACACCTAAAATCCTCAAACAGCTCTCGCAATCCGGGCTCCTCTCTTCCTCCTACCGCAGCAGCTACAAGCTCGGCTACTGCAGTAGACAAGGCTACTGTTCCTCGCTTTTTAGAGCTTTAATTCCATTAACAAAAATTGTCGTTGGTGCTGATGCTCTAACGATCTTCGCGATCAGCAGTAAAGTCCGCGTCGCGGTAACTCACAATTTCCAATGGCAATTTCTCCATATCTTTCGACTTCAAACTTAATTTCAAATGATTTGTACTTTTAAGGTACCTTGCAATGCGCTTCGTCACCTTATAGTCTTCGAGAGTAGGTGCGTACGTGTGCCGTGTGGCACGAAGCACAGCAAATGATATGTCCGGTCTTGGCACCCGCGATATCCGTAGCAAAGTACCCGCTAGGCTTTCAGTGGGCGAATTTTCACGGGATTTCATTGGAAGTGGCTCGTTTAGCCCATCATGCATATCATGCTCTGAGATTGGTGTATTTACTTCGTTCGCCTCGCCAATCCATGTTTCTCCAACATCTCTCCAATCGTTTTTTAAATACTCGCATCTGGAACTTCTTTTCACTGTCATTCCCAGGAATTTCGTGACATTTCCAAGGTTCCTTAATTTCAAAATTTCATGTTTTCCAAAAATTCATCTGCTAAGATATTTTTGACCCGGTCACCGGCGCCGACGAGAACCGTTCCAAAATTGCCATTCCGTACGAAAACACACGTGTCTGTTAGACATTGAACCAAATCCATTTCCGGAAGCGTTTTACGTAGTAACTCGTACCATAATCGCCCCGCTTGTTTGAATCCATATAGATTTCGCTTGAGGTTCAGAACTAGTTCCTTCGAAGATGTGACTCCAACTTCTTTTAGTTTTTTCACTAGTAGCTTCATTCCCTATGGTATTTTCAAATGTATTTCGCAATCTTTCTCTGCTTCAGCCTTTAGGAACGCCATATTAGAACCATTATGAGGATTACCGCTATATTGCTCATTTACATAACAGTAGAGAACGTTAAGTAATCTTCGCAGAACACTTGCTTATCACCCTGTGCCACAAGCCTCGCCTTGTAGCGCTCTACCGTCCCATCAGCCTTTAGTTTCTTCTTGTACACCCATTTTGTTGGTTGGGGCTTGTCGTGTACAACTTTCGCCAAGTTCCAAGCTCTTCTAGAGCTGCAATCTCAGTTTTTTTTTATCAAACTCCATTTTTCCGATAGGCTACCTTGGTGTGCTTCTGCGTAGCTTTAAGGATCGGACATCGATGCCATTTCCCCATCATTCGTAACGTTCATGTCACAAACCGCTAAAGCAAACGATAATTTTTTTTCTTGACTTGATATCTATTGGTCTTTCCTCAGGGTTTTAAGTATTGGCAGCGTGCTTAGTTTCTTCTTAGTAAGTACCATCTCCTCAGGAATCTTCTTCACTTTTTGACCCAATTTTTTATGGTGCCGTCGCCGTAATAATTTCGCTTCGTTGTTCAGTCGTGAAGTCATTACTCGTCCTCAAAATTTTGTCCTGTACGTTCAACTTCATTCTCGTCCCCATTTAGTTCTTGTTCACTTCCTCCTTCGCGCGCACGAATAATGTTTCGGTTTGCTTCGTCTGAGAGTGCTTCAATGTGTCTAACGTGACGTGTTGTAGTCACCACCCGATCCTTCATCTGCAACACTTTGTAGCATTAAATTTTGTCGTTTTTGCCCAAAACTAGCGCTCTTTCGGTGTGTTTTCCCAGTGACTTCTTTTTGGCATTACACCATACACTGCACGGCGAGTCAAATAGCAACATTATCCGTCACATTTGTTTAATTCTTCGTTAGCATTTCAATGGGAGACGTTCGTCTCGGATTCGACCTTGTCGGGCTTGTGTTCAGATTTTAGCTGGCGTACTCCGCCGCTTCGGACCCGCACATGTGCGACACCCCCCCCAACCAAATATCATACACCGAACCATATTGAATGTGGTCCGGATCATCCGTTCTACTTCGCCGTTGGAGGCTGGGCTTCCGCCTTCCGTAGCCTGTATTCTTACGCCTGTCTTCTTGCAGAACATATCTACATTGCGGTATTTCCCGCCACCATCTGTTCGCAGGACGTGAATGCAACAATTAAATTCACTCTCGAACCAAACCAAAAAATGTTCAAACATTCTTCGCTGCTGATCCTTAGTTTTGGCAGCGAAAATCCGAACGTAATTAAAAAAGTGGTCCACGACAACCACGAGATATCGATTTCTACACCTATCTCTTGGCGTGATAGGTCCTTTAAATCGCTACATATGACGCCACCAATGCGGTCTATTGGCGTGTTTTGTCCGGAATCTTTCGCGACTGTTTTGTTTTAGTGGCCTTCCCTTTTACACATGTCAGGCAGTTAGCCCTGCGTCGATCAGTCAGTGTAATTCTAGACACAGGGCTTTCACCAACGTTTCGATCGTGACATAGGCTATGTGCTCTAACCTGATGTGGGACTGATGTAACGTTCCTTTTTGGTAGTCGTCACTAGGTCCTTGGGACACCACATTCGTCACCATATTCGAAAACACTTGTGCTTTCTCCAGTTTCTTCGTTGTACGCAAATTTGCAGTGAGCTAACCATTGACTTTAAATAGAACTTTGTTTCTGCGGATAAATTGCATGCCTTTGCCTTTTTCTCTCAATACACATTTTTTTCCTGGGACATTCCAGAGAAATCAGTTTTTTTGCCAGTTTCGGTGCAAAATACACCTCTGTTAGCACTATGGTGGAAAAGTCATTACTGAGTAGTTACACTCCCAACCCTCGTGGCTTGCAGAGTTCCTCCATCTGGGAGCATCATGTTTTCTCCTTCGACGCAGTCTCTGGTGTCATCCAATATCTCTGCGTTTGACACTAAATGTCTGATAGCGCCGTTGTCGATAATCCAGATGTTCCCGTTAGACATAATGTCACATATTGGCGCTTCAAAATCCACTCTCTGTCGTCGATAGTACGAAGCATTTATTTCCAGCGTTCGAACGCTTTCTGCTCCATTCAAAACGCCTTTTTGATGTTCTCCTTCCATTTTGTCGACAATACTTTTGAATGTGGCCCTCCATTCTACAATTGTAACACGTTCGCTTTCTCTTTGCTCTTCTACGGAGTTTACCAAAACCTTCCCAGATTTTCTGCTCTTTCGTGATCGAGTTCTTGTGCCCAGGCAACAAGCTCTTGAGTGTGCATCATAAAGTCATGTCTCGTTGGATCATAACCTATCATCAACGGTAACCTTAGGTGTGGCGTGCTTCACGATTTTTTTCACTATTAATCGTTCATGTGACCCGCTCTCTTTAACCAGGGCCACCAAGTACAGGAAATGTTGGGTCCATATTCTGCGCGGGTCTTTCTCAGCCGCAAACATCAGTGCGACCTGGTGATGCGTGATTATAACCTTGAAAGCGTTCAACATTTGATCCTATACGAAATAAAGTTATTGTGACATTTGCCACAATGTCGCTATATTCGCTTGGAAATTATTCGTTGCCACACTTTCCAGATGATCTCCCAACTTGTTCACTTTGAGCCTTTCAGTCCACACGACAACTCGGCACTTTCCACAGCTGCTATAAACCGGTACGCCCATTGTATAAAGCCCGCTCCAAGTCCAGGATAAACCTCATTTCCCGATTTTTTTTAATCATCAACCTTGGTATTTTCATGCCCCCAAGAGTTTGTGGAGCATAATGTTAGATGGCATAGCTCCACCTACAGCCCTTGTGGTGCCGCTCCATCCGCCTGGCCTTGCTGTACATTTGGTGCACCGGCGCGTACTGAACCACCTTTTTTAATGCTTCAGCGCTGATGTGGTTTATTGTCATCCATTGTTCAAACGGTCCGTAATTCTTTTAAAAACACTTCCACCTTCCGCAATAGGCGAGTTCTTTCTTGATCCCGGCAAAGTGCTGGGAGCAGATGGCGTCGAACGCTAATCTTCCATCATTTCCACGCGTTCTTCAAGTTTTTTTTACGTATTCCAATAGTGCTGCCTCATTGTCCACTGGCGTTTCCATTTTGTTTTCCTCAATGTAAGAAAACGTAACTCCACGTAAAAAACCAACGCGTAATATTCCAGAAAACGTGAATCCTCAACGAAATCTCAATAAACGAAAACTTAATGAGTTTTAACCCACTCAAATGCTTCTGGTGTTAGTCAAAAATCAGAAATTTCAACTTTGTTGCTTGTTAAAACGACCTGCCTGAGCCCCGTGAACCTTGAGTTCATAACCTGTAGGAAGTATTGACGTGCTACTTATGCTCACCAGTGACCGATCACTGGTAACTGGGAGTAGTGTTGTTAGGTTGGTAAATACCCATTCTGTTAAATACCCTGTTAAAAATGCACCAAATGGTAATTTACCCGGGAAAAACAAGTTTAGCAAAGACGGTGCGGTTTGTGTAGAAAGCCAGCATTGATGCTGTCCAATTAATGCACCATACCTAAAGCATACATATTATGACTTCGATTTTTTCCATTGTTAAAAACCTAGCTTAAAATGTTATTAACTCGCTGGTGGTTAATAACCGGGTAAGTACCCGGGGAGATAACAACACTAACTGGGAGTGTATCCAAGCCTGAGGTATACTTCACTAGGGAGAAAGACACCCCGCAAACAGATGGGGAGAACATAGTCAGGCCATTTGGGTCCCTCTCTTTACGATAGGTCATATCTGCTGCCGTGGACCGATGTTTGACACTCGACGGAGTTTGTCGCTAAATTCCTACAAAATTATCAATTCATGTAGCTCTAAAAAGTATCGCGTTACCTACTGTATGTCCCCGTAAGGCTTGAAATTGATCTACAAAGTAGGCAACACAACGGATCACATGATACGTGAACCCACCGTGTAGGAAAATTTCATCGATGTTTGTTGCATATTGTTGAGGAGGAGACCTTTGTAGTAGTCGGCAAAATGAAAAGTAAATATATTTTAATGGTCCTTAGTTCGCAAACCTATTGCTACTTCTAAGCCAATCATTCTTATGGAACCTCAAAGAACACTTAAGAAGCTTCTGACGTCATCTAATGACGTCATTAAGATGACGTCATAACCGGTATCAAACCGGTACCCTACTGGTATACTATGCTGGACGTATTTAATATGCGGCGCTATATCAACACTCCTACTCGCCGCTTATGCTATACGCGCCTGGGTCCGATGCCACTAGCCAGCATCAAGTACTTGAGTCTCTTGGTTCCCAGAGCCTTGGTTAGCATGTCCGCCAACTGGTCCATCGTTGATACGTACTTGACAATGATGGTTTCTCGTGCCACATTCTCTCGGATGAAGTGATAACGAATGTCAATGTGCTTGGTTCTACCGTTATATCCTGCATTATTGGTCAGCCCGATTGCACCTTGATTATCTTCCCAAATCTCCGTAGCTCCCACTTGTTGGAGACCCAGATCATTGAGCATCGTGCGAAACCACAAAACTTCTTGAGTACATAGGCTGAGAGCCATGTATTCCGCCTCAGCAGAACTCAGCGCCACCGTACGCTGATATTTGGACTTGAAAATTACTGGTGCACCACCAATCATTACCATTGTTCCCGATACCGAGCGTCGGTCATCGATGTTGCTGCCCCAGTCCGCGTCCGTGTATGCTGTAACATGCACTTCGCTGGTGCTACCGTCGTAGATAATTCCGTAGTCTCTTGTCGTCTTTAGATAGCGGAGTACGCGAATCGCAGCCTTCCAGTGTTGCTGACCTGGATTCTCCAAAAATCGGGATAATTGGGTGACCACATATGCCACATCAGGACGCGTACACGTTGTGATGTATAACAAACATCCAATCAGAGATCTGTGGGGCTTCGATCTCATAGCGTTTCTTTCGCCCTCTGTAGTTGGTGATTGCATTTTCGACAACTTTAACCCCGATTCACATGGGTTCGTCACTGGCTTGGCATCTTCTTGGTTGAACCTTTGCACCACGTCGTCAATATACCGGGTCTGCCGAATCATGAGCGTGCTGCAATTTCGGTTGTGGTCGATCTCCATTCCAAGAATAAATTTGACCTTTCCCAAATCCTTCATCCTAAAAGAATCTTTCAGAGCCGCTTTCACCTCCTGAATCTCCTTGCTTTTCTTGGCAGCAATGATCATATCGTCAACATATAGGCACACGTAGACGTAGCTGCCGTTTTTACACTTGACGTAAATACATTGATCTGCTCCGCTGCTACGAAACCCTATTTGCAAGAAAACAGCATGAATCGTTTTGTTCCATGCACTCGCAGCCTGTTTGAGTCCGTAAATAGCCTTGTCTAGCTTGCACATTAACTTTTCAGAGTTGGATATACCGGTCGGTACCTCCACGTACACCTGTTCCTTAAGGTCACTATTTAGGAACGCTGTATCCGCATCTAGCTGCTCGGTCACGTATCCCTTTGCAACAATGACTGACAGCACAACCCTTATGGAGTTCATGTTTGCCACTGGCGAGTACGCCTCAAAGAAGTCAATACCAAACTTCTGCTTAAATCCTTTTGCGACAAGCCGGGCCTTGTAGCGTGTCACCTGTCCGTGCTCATTGCGCTTTTTCGCAAACACCCATCGGCATCCAATTGGACGAACATTCATTCTCTTTGGTACTAACGTCCATGAACCATTCTCTTCGTGAGCCTTGAGTTCCGCGCTCATCGCCTTCACCCACTCTTGAGCATCATCGCTGTTCATTGCTTGCTGATATGTTGTTGGGGCATCGTCCGCCTCGCCAACATTAGCAGCGTAAGCCAGTACTGCTTCGGATATAAGTCCTTCCTCGTCAATCCTTGCACGCTTTGAAGTTGGCCGATCGTCACTTTCTTCCATTTTTTGTTCTTCGTCATTGCCCAAACCATTCTCTAGAAAAAGTATGGGCTCGCGCGGTCGTCTCATTCGATCTGGTCTAGGTTGAAACACTATTGTGTCTTCATTGAATTTAGGCGAGCTGTATGGTTCTAGCTCCAAGCCAGTCCTTGATGGACTGAAAGACGAAGGAAGATGAGGTATGTTAACTTCTCGCCCTGGTTCGGCATCATTCATCTCTACGTCCGGGGCATCAGATTCAACGCCTTCTATGGGCCCTTCCGGTGTAGGCTGATTAGGATTGTTAATCTCAATTGCATCCCCAGATTCCTTCGTTACATGCGTAATCGTCACTTGCTGTGGTGAAGCTGTGGAGTATATTCCGTCCACTTCACGCTCGTCAAGCTTAACCGAGCGTATCACCTTGACCTTGTTGCTCTCCAAGTCATACACACGATACCCTTTTGCGCTCTCTGCATACCCAAGAAACAAACACCTGAAACTCTTAGGATCAAGTTTTGATCGCTTGGCGTCATCAACATGAGCGTAGCCATGTGATCCAAAGACACGTAAGTGTCCGATCTCCGGCTTTCGCTTAAACCCTACTTCGTATGACGTGACGTCCAAATTTGACGTATTAGAAGAGCGGTTGATGAGATACACAGCTGTACAAACTGCTTCTGCCCACCATTCAGTAGGAATTCTCTTGTAGTGCAGTATGCTTCGTGCCTTTTCCATTATTGTGCGATTCATTCGCTCTGCCACTCCGTTCTGTTGAGGGCTGTACGGCACGGTACGCTGATGCATGATACCACTTCTTGCACAGATATCGTTCACCTTTTTGTTCACGAACTCTTTTCCGTTGTCCGATCGTATGCATTTCAAACGTTCACCCCATTGGTTTTCGTAGAATGCCTTGAACTCGTTCAACTTTGCGGCTACCTCACTCTTGTTCTTCATGAAGTATGCTACCACATAACGCGAAAAATCATCTACGAACGTCAGCACATATCTTGCACCACCCTTTGAGAGTGTATTCATTGGTCCCAAAGCATCCGTGTGTACGAGCTCCAGCACACGTGATGTCTTCGTACTCGACCGTGACGGGAACGAATGAACTGTTTGCTTGCCCTTCAAACATCCACCGCACAGTTTTTCAGTGCTTTTCTTGACAGCCGGTATGCCGTTCGTAGCACGCTGTGTCTTGATCAAACCATTATCTCTAGGGTGTCCCAAGCGAGCATGCCAAAGCTCCCACTCGCTATTAACCCCAGCATATTCCACAAAGCGA
>MIQA02000139.1:0-15396 GCA_001887855.2 Sclerospora graminicola | reverse complement strand
AATATTCTTCAGCACGCAAGAGTAATATCCGTTGTGATCATACTTCTCTCCATTACTATCCAGTTGATTCTCCCATGCCGAAGCATCAGCTGAAGACACCTCTTGATGTAAATTGTAGAGGGAATGGTCGTACCTATGGAAAGGTACTGTCGAACCCACAACTTTCTTGGCCATATCCCTTGTATAAAAATGGAAATATAATACATGCTTTCCTCCATCATAACTGATATTCTTGACATCCGCCACCATTCGCCATAATTCCACACTTCCAGTGCCACGTGTAGCCGCGGCTGTCGCTATACTTTCTTGAATACTCTTGGTACTCAAGAAAGCTTCTTTAATCGGGCTCTCACCCTTTAGGTCCATTACTAGGCATCCTTCGACTTGTGCTCTGATCGTCTGCACTAGTCGGACTTGTTCGTCAATTTTCATAATTCGCTTCAAGAATTGTGGGGATTGTTTTGCGATTATCGTTCCTTCCACAAGTCCTTGCACGATCCGCCATTCGTCTGTACTACCTTCTCGCACCATCATCGGTGCAAACTTCCCATACTTTTTTTCACATACTGCACGTAAGCGAAGAATCTCCTCTGGCGCGTAAATTTCAGTCTTAAATAGGAACGTCTTTTTCAAAAGTTTTTCCTCTAAATTCGTGACCGCTGGTCCTGCCACCTTGTTTGCCCATCCTTGTAACGGCGCAGGCAGTACCTCCGCTTTCTTCACCTTCTCCTGCCCTATCGCCTTCCAGATTATTCCTTCAAAAGACTGCGGCGACCTTTGAGCTTGCAGTGCTAATCCAACAACCTGTTTACGCCATTCTGTCCAGTCCTTCTTTTCTAAAAGCCTAGAAGCCGTTCAATCTCCGATGCTTTAAGGGTAGGTAAACGTTTCGCGACATCAGATAGCCTGGACACTGGGCCCCGTTCCTTCACATAAATTGCCGAAAAAGTTCTTGCGTAATATCCAACCAGGCCTTGTTCTTGGCCTTGTGGTGGATGCTTGAGTGAGTGCAGTGTAGAGTGCCTGGGCCAAATTTTTAGGGTCCTGAGACTCAGCTTGTCCCACCATGCTGATCCGTGACTTACCTGGGTCACTTGATTGTTTTTCTGGTTTTTGATTTGTTTCCTCCTGATTTGTGTTACTCACTCCAGGTGAAATAACCGGTTTAACCGATATTCCTGATGATTTTGGTGCAATGGCCGTGGCCTCCAACACCGGTATTACCGGTTCTGATTCCGGCTCGTTGTTGACCCCGTCTGTTCCAGGATTCGTGACCACCTCAGGTCCCGCTTCCTCGGCCCCCGAGGACTCTGACGATTCCGGGACAATTTCATCAACCACACTCTCCGCAGTCGCTACCGTCTCGTGCGATTGACTTAGCCCTTTCCCCCCCCTGGTTGTCTGGGTCAGTATTCGGACTCGGGTCGTCCAAAGGTGACCGGGTTTGATTACTTTCGTTCATTTTAGTCCTAAACCCTATCGTATAAACGGTTAGGTGCCTATATCGCAAATTTAGAACTGACTTGCTTGTCGTAAGTAGTAGTAAAATGTAGTCTAATTAGTCTTTACCATTAGCTACTTCGAACATATCAAGATTAGAATATAATATAGGCTCAATAAACATGTAAATCGGGTCCTTGCTCGGCAAACCTTGTTCTTCTTGGTCTGGTCGTCTGAAGTCGTGATTCGGTGCTGGGTCTAGGTTGTAAATGCACTTTAAACTGCTTAACAGTCGAATCCCGTCCTCGTCCACAACACTGCCATGAAAAACCACTTGGTCCCGGTGTAGCCATCGCCACTCCGACAGAAGCTCCCAAAATCCTTTCCAGAGTCGTTCACTCTGTTTCACATCGAAAGTGTCCATACGCAGTCCTGGGTGTGGTGGCCCCTTGGACATAATGCTCTGCGCGTCCTTGGACTTGATGTCCTTCAATCTTAGGTAAAAGTTTCGTTCTTCCACCTGCTCTTGTCCGTTACCTCGCGGTGTTCCGCCATTGTTAGCAATTACAAATTGCAGGTTGGCGCCTGTGTATAGCACCCCGGCATACACTTCTACACTCTTGAGTTGTCCATTCTGGGTAGCATCGGAATGATCCCTAGGTAAGCCTAGGTTAGGTGGCACTACAGGCTCGCCCTCACTCCGGTGCTGTCGTCCCCTCAGCATTCCTCTATGCGTTCCTTCTTCCATAATGGGAGATTGCGTCTTTGATCCTGGGTGTGATGGCCCTGAAGGCCCAATGTCACACCCTGGCATTCTTCCGATAAGAGCAACTTGCGAGGGCACAGTTGGGCTTATGTGTGGTGGCCCCGCAGGCTCTGCCACACCCCCAAGCGCCCCCCCCCCTGAGATTGCATCTTGAAACCTGGGTGTAATGGCCTCGTAGGCACTTCTTCACACCCTGTCATAACACCGCTCTTCGCGGCATTTGCGTGCACCCTTGGTCCTGGGTGTAGTGGCCCCGTAGGCTCTCCCACACCCCCAAGTGTTTTCATCGTTGTCGCAGGGACTGGCTCTATGTGAGGCCAGTCCCTATTGTCCTGAGCAGAGTTCACCGCCGCACTTATCGCTGCTGACGGTGAACGTGCTTTCTCGCGTTGGCTGGGCTTGCCGCTGTCCGGGGAGGGGGGGGCTGGACCCGTGCCCTGGCCGTTCGTCCGTTGGTATCCTACGCTCCTGATTCTTCTCCAGAACCTCCCCATCCTTGTTGGGTGAGGTCTAGACTGCGAATTCGAAAACTTGCTTGTCGTAAGTATGTAAAAAGGAAAAGTAATATAAGTTCAAAATCGTAGTTTATAACCTAAAATTCACATACAGTGGTCCACGTAGTTTTGCCTAACCTGGAATTTCATTTCATCAAATTCCAACAATAAGGTTCTTCCCAAGTTCCCAAGAAACTAACAGGTCTTGCGCTCAATTGTTCTCATGTGGTTGTGAGAAAGAAAATAACCATCCTCAGTGACAGTTATTTTCACTGGGAATTTAACATGAGAAAGACTCTAGCGCGTAAAGACCTCCTGGAACACATCGAGGAAGTGAAAAAATCTGAGGCCATGCAGACGGCATGTAGGGAAGTCACCGCGCAAGGCATCAAAACCAGTCCAAGATTCGTTGCACTCGAACAACAAGAGACGCGTGGGAGGCTGCACAACTTCCACGATAAACTGGTGCTGACTCAACAACTTCACGACTTTTGCATGGAAGAGGGCAGCAGCATGCCAAACCACTTCGACCGCTTCGATGAGCTGATACGAGGTATGGAGGCTGTTGGTGTTATGATGAAGAAGTAGCAACAAACAACAATCACCGATGGTGATTTCCGCGTTCGCCACCACACAGAGAAGGGAACGGAAAATGACCACGGGAAACCAAGTGGTAAAAAAACAAAAAGGGGCATTTAGCGGGAGTACTGTACTCCAATCGGGCTACAAAGCACGAGAGTTTATCAACGAAATAAATACCAACCGTGAAAATGAACGGGCATCCACCGTTCATTGTACACCAAAGGCTGGATGTTGGACATTGGGGCCCCACCTTGATGAAAGCTACTTCTATAAATTGATGAAAAGACCCACAGCTGCAACAATTGCCAATGGAGATAATGAGGCATTTGGTCAAAGAACAGTGCGATTAAGGTGGGGAAGTTGGACCGCGGTGACTATGGATAACGTTAGACATGTTTCCAATCTAGATCAGCGACCACTCTCAATACCGGAAATGACGACGTGAGGCAGTGCATGAAGGGGCGACAGGATGATGTTAATCTCCAAACGTGACAGCAACCAATACGTCAAACACAGTGTACGATCACGCAATGCTCGTTACACACAACGAGGACCAGAGCAAGTGGAAGCGCGGGAATGCACGCATCGGTTATCTCAGAGGTGAGACATACGAGCGGACTAAGGTTCATAAAAGAGGGACTACCGAATATCAAAGAACCGCGCAATGATAACCACCTGTGTGGAGGATGTCTGAAATGCAAGATGGTGGTGAATAGCCACCCGAAGGAGACATAGACAGACTTTTGCCGATGAAGTCCATATTTCCTGGCGGAGCTCGCTTTGTGGAAACATTTGCGGAGGATTCCTCGACGCCACCAAGAGTATACTTTATGCAGTCTAAGAGTGCGTTTTGACAACGGAGGTGAAAACAAGTGTAAACGATTTATGCAGATCTTCAGGAAGGCAGGTATCGTACACCACCTTACCGACCACACCAAAATACTGTCGCCGAGAGGACGAACCACACGGGATAGATAAAACACGCAGTCTGATGCACTACAAAACAAGTCATCAGAGCTTTAGTAGTGGCATCGTACCGACGACGATCAAAACATCCAGACATTACGCCAGATGAATGTGTTTTCATGTTCAAAAACCCCACCATTATCATCTATCTACGCGTTTTGGGGTCGCTCGCTGGGTTGCGCCCGCCTCCATGATTCATAACAAACAAAGCCGATGCTAAGAGCTCTCGATGCATGTTCCTGGGCTAAAGACAGTGTGGACCACTGCATCTGGACGACGAAGACGACGAAGATGAGTGACGATGACGACACGATGAATTGGAAACTCCAGCAACCCCTCGATGATTGTGACAACGAGATACAGCCGCTGGACACAGCATAGTCACCGCACCTATCCAGCACGAACAGACGTCTCACATGAATGGAAGTCCTTACAATCTTTACCCGTAGACGGCAGTAGCAAGTCATCGATGGATGTCGCCGGCAAACGAACGAGGTAACCACAAGACACCCACATCTGACGGGACTGAAGTTCATCCTCAGATGACACTAGCGACACGTCGGGTATGAATGAGATTGCACTTGTAGTACCAAGAAGAGACGCCTCACAGTTATTCGAAGAAGTGGAGAGCGGGATCGAGAAAATGTACAATAGAAAGGTGCAATCCAAGCTGAAGTTGGAGCCCCCAGCAGCAATTTGACTCGAGCAGTTGGCAAACGGCAACTCGCAATGAAAACAATCGGTGATACACGTCGATACACAAAGTGAGATTAAAAGTTTTTCCAAATCGAAGTGGTTGATTTCTTTGAAGCTTATGCCGGAGTGGCCAACAACATTAACTGAATTTGCCTTTCACTTTCGTATCCTGTGCTACTGGATCCCCTGATTGATAAGATCGATGTACAGATCAAGGACCTGAGTACATGCAAGGCATGGAAATTGACTACAACAGGGATGTATACCACGCAACGTAAATACATTAGGTCAACTGCCGAGATATTCAAACAGACAAATAAATATATGGAGGACCGAGAACCCGTGCGACCAGAGTACGAGACTGTCGATTAAAGGCGATCGATCCAAAGAACATGGAGGAGGAAAAAAGGTCATGAATAGATTGCCGTACTGAAAACTTATCGGAGGATCTATCATACGTTGTACTATGTACCAGACAAGATATTGCCTTTGCGGTCAGCTAACTCGACCGAATTGCATCCAATTTAGGGCCTTCCCATTGAAAGACGGCCATTTTAGGTTGTTGCGCTATCTAAATTAGACTAGTTAGTTACCTGGGACCATGCTTCAGCGCAAATACAACTTTGTATCAACTGACAGCATTTGGAGATGCAGGACGATAGGTCTTCGGGAGGAGATGATTGTCAAATTTGAGATTCGAATCCGAATTTCCACTAACCCAGACGATCAACTGTCGAAGCCTCAATCATGGTCAATGTCCAGAACGGACTGATTCGCTGATGACTGATCGACCTGATCTTCACTACGACTGCATTTATGTTGTTGTTTAATCGCAGTCTATTTAGTACTTAACTATTACCTACAAAAAATTCACTTAAAGCAATATCTAATCCTTGCGTTGGTCCTGATGAAGTCTCTTCCTGCATAATAGGTAAATGTTCCAATTGTTCATCACTTGACCTGTCAAGAACTTCTTCTTGCATACATTCCAGTCCGATCTGAAGTCGTATCCCCCGCAGTCTTGTCGCGACTCGCTTGCGTTCGTAGTAGGCCACTGCCATAACTGTTTCGTTATTTTGGCCCAAATCATCTGTAACTGTTCATGTGCACTTCGTCTGACGCCTTTATGCACCACTTCATTCCGAAATATCCATAACCACGTTACCCCTAGCGAACAGATTCCTCTCCACACTCGCTCCAAAGCCGTCTTACACTCCGCTGCTTGTTTCCCACACCGCACTTCCAGACGACGTTGTTGTGATTCCGACAGATCTGGTGCTCGCCTCCGCGCGATACACCTTCGGTATTGTTCTAAAGCCGCTGCGTCTATGCGACATCGTTCCAGCAAGTTATTAGTCTGGACCAAAGTTGCTTGGCCCGACTGCACCCCCACTCAATATGTGTGACCCCTTTCCCGGGTGTTTGACACTGGTCATCCAGTACACACCATCCTTGCGAATTATATCCATCGTAATAAACATTAAGTTGGAACGTCGCTGTTCTGTAAATGCTCCACAGTTGATAATCCGAAAGCATATTATCATGACGCCAGAGCTCTGTCGGGGATTGCTCCTGCACGTTCAGGTTCCAGCAGGACTCATCTCTCCTTTTGCTCCATATGTCCCTCACTTGAGCTAACGCGGTAGTAAAGGCTTGGTAGTAGACTCTGCGAAATGTCCTTCGTAGCCAACTTTTTACTGACTGAAATTTTACCCCTTCCTGCACTGTCCAGGGATAATTATGCAGTGTTGGATGTGCCGCAAACACTAGTCCTGTCGTTCGTTGATATATCGCTTCCTCTGGTTTAAAGCTGCTCTTGTTCTGGCTTCCGTGTGTCGGTTCAGTTTTGTCCCAATAAATTCCATCTTCACGCTGTCTGAAAAACCACTCTTGACCTGTCTGCTGACTCTGTCCAGTGACACACCTTGGTATGCCTGCACTCCACTTAACGTCCTCCCAGTGATCCTGTGTGTATAGTAGTTGAAGCTTGCCAGCCGCGCCTAACTCTTCTCCTATCTTCACTCTCGGCGAACACAGGATGATGCAAAGGAGCCACCTTCCAATTTTCCTGCGAGAGTGACTTGCATGTCCACTACCCTGCACCGTCCATCGAAAAGTAGAGCGCGCCACTTTTTTGATGTGCAAATCTCGTATTGTTTCTCTCGGTATGCGCGCATATTTACCCGCCGATAGAATATCTGCATTTGCTTCTATTATCCACGGGTTGTCATACCATACGAACGTTCCCCAAAATGCTCTGAGCGCTTGTATCCCCAACCCATGCCAATCGATTGGCTCAACCTCCGCATGTACCTGGACTTGATCGCCCGGCAACAGTGTTTTCGTCGAATTGGATAGCTGTGTGCTACATTTCGTCTGTAAATTAGCAAAGTTGCTAGTAACGTACCTCTGTAACTGTATCATATCCTCTGGAGATGGCCGTAAGTATCGGGATAAATGATGCTGCACTGTGGACATCTTCTGTCCTCTCCCTCGAGTTGTTTGCCGACTGTGAGCCCTACATGGAGAAATCCATACATTAGTACTACCCGGCCTAATCAAATTACACCAGTTCCGCCATGCTTGCGTATATCGGTCCTTTGGTTCTAGCAACCACATTGTCGCCTCCTTTACAGCCATCGTATGAATTGCCACTGGAATCGAGATTAGTCCTAATCCTCCAGCCTTTCGTGGGATGAACAGGAGATGCGGTGAAATTTTGTGTCTGCTCCGTTCGTTCGACATCTGGTTACTCCAGATAAACCTCTTCTGCATGTGAATCAAATCCTTGTACGTCTGATCATCCGGTTCAAATGCCTTGGCAGTAAACAAAATTGAAGGCATGGCTATCGCGTTAAACAGCGTAACTCGTTCCATCACCGACGTCCCACACTTCGTCGCAGTGAGTAGCCGTCGTTTCAGTGCGCGTATCCGCTCCGCCCAGTTAGCTTCTGTGAGATTGTGCTTTCCCACTTGGTAACCTAGGTATCGTACTGTGTCATCCTCCTTGACTAATGGAATCCCACAACTGACTAACCGTTGGGATACTTTTCCAAAGGTGAGAATATGACTTTTCGCAGGTTGCATTTCCAAGCCCGATAATTTTCCAAGCTTCTCAAGAATTGTCATTGCCGTGTCCAGTTGATCCTCTTTTGAGAAAAAAATCGTGGAGTCATCCACAAAGGCCGTGAAGGTGTGAGTCCGTCTCGAAACATCCCCTTTGATCGTAAACCCGTGAATCTCTGGGTGTTGATCTATCGCCATACCCAAAGGCTCCACTGCCAAAATGAACAATAAGGGTGCCAGCGGGCACCCTTGTCGTATTCCGGATGTCACCAACATTGGGTTGGACAGTTGTCCATTTACCAAAAACCTTGCTGACGTACCGTGATGCAAAGCCTGTACTAACGCAATGAATCTCCCCGAAAAACCAAAACTCGCTAACGTTGCCATCAAATAGTGTCGATCCACTGTATCATCCGCTTTCGCAAAATCCACTAGTAATATTCCACCACAGTCTTGTTGTGTCCTCTGTCCTTTGTCCTGCTGCTGCTTGAGTAGTTCTAACATCATCACCACTGCACGGTCCATCCTCCTTCCGTGCACGAAACCTTGTTGAGAGTCACCTATAAGTCGTCCAAGAAATTTCTGTAATCTCATCGCTATGATCTTCGCGAAAATCTTGTAGCTCGTCTGGAGCAGCGAGATCGGTCGGTAATCCATCGCGTTGGATGACTCGCCTTTTTTCTTCAGCGGTATAATCACCGCTTCCAAGAATGAATCTGGTGGCGCAGCCCCTTGGAGAACGTCATTGTACACTTTCACTAGGTCCGGAGTAATATCTTCGGCAAAGTCCTTGAAGAAATCATTGTTTAGGCCGTCCGGTCCTCCCGCTTTACGCCTGTCTAACGTCTTAATCGCAAACTTAGTATCCTCTGCCTCTATTGGATCCAGTAAACTGGCATTTTCGTCACTGGATACTTGTCTTTCTGCCCAGTTCGGTACCAACTCATGCAGCAACTGCGAGACGTCCTTTTTTTTCACCTTCCTATGAACTCTGCTTAAAATGTGCTTCCACGTCCAGGCGAATTTGTCCGGTATGGAAAGGTCCTCTGTAAGGTCGGGGTGTGAATCTTGGATAGTGATTTGTTCCACCTTTGGTGCTTCTCCCATGTCGCTGTGCGCTGAAAAAGCCATCTAATATTTTCGTTAGATCGACATAGCTTTTTCGCAATCCTTACCTGATTAAAACATGTCACTTCGTTTTCTGCAATTCGCAAAATCTGTTCTCGACATGTTGTGCGACTGAAAAGCGCTTGCTCCAGGAGTTTCGCGTGTCGTCTCCTTCGTTGCGCCACTCTTTTTCTGACTCTGATTATCGCCGCCACCCAGGAGTCTTTCAACTCCTCCCAATGTGCCGCACCTGCGTAATCCTCCTTCAAACTTGCTCCCATTACCTCTCCGATCTCCTCTTGGACTTTTACTCCCCAGGTTCCTCGAATTGGGTATTGCAGACGGAAGTGTTGATTTCTCGTGTCCTTCGTCCTTCCCTGCTGGTCCCAGAGATGCAGCTCCACTTGTTCATGCTCGGACGGTACCCCAGGTTGACTCGTCCGTACCTGCTTAACCCACGTATACTGCTCTTCCGAAATGTATAGCCAATCAATTCTACTAGCGGATTCACCTCTCCAGAATGTATACTCCTGGAACTCTGCAATTTCCTCCGTTCACCAAGCCGAAAAGCCGCATCCTGTAATTTCGACACGTTAATGATTCTTGACATTTCCGGACATTCGGTGGTCCGTCTTCTTCTTGTTGGCCCAGTCCGATCCAAAATAGGCGCTTCCACGCAATTAAAATCTCCACCGAAAACCACCTTTGAATGTTGTTGCAACTTCCACACCTCTATGCTTTTGTAAAATGTCGCTCGTTCCTTTTCCCCAAGTGATGGCGCGTATATGTTGATGCATTTCCACTCATTTAACTCGATTCCCATGATTCGATCTGTCCACCGCCTTGACTTCCATGCTCTTGCTTTCACCCCTTCCTTGGAGTCACCAAGATACCTACTCCTCCGGTCTTCTGCTTTGCAATACTCCAGAAAGCCAAACTATGATTTCCATCGAAATGATTCCACATACGTTCCCATTGGTGTGTCAGTTCTTGTGCTTCTTCGCTACTGGTTATGTGGGTTTCTTGGATGAAAATGCAATCTGGTCGTGTCTTCGTCGGGATGTTCCGCCATGATTGTAACCACGCTAGTCTGGTCCCCATCGAAAACCCTCGGACATTTTGTGTAATCACGCGAAAGTTCGTGACCCCACATGCTCCTTCTGTCCCGTGGGTTCTCAGCTCATGCGTTTCTGTAGCACTCACCGTTTTCCTACTGTAACAATCCATGCCGGCATACATCTCGTTAATTCGATCCTCTTTCGTGTCTTCACGTAGCGTGCCCTCAGTAACAATGGGGCGCTAGCGCCCCTCTTTGAGTGAGTATCTCTGTGTTGTCCATATCTACCTGTTCTGGCTCCCTATCGGACATAGAAACGCTTGTTATAGATGAGCAGAAATATCGGGTAATAGTGAGATTTCGGATTACAGTTTTATCTTTACCTTTAGTGGTCATTCTGCCGCTAATGATAAAGATAAAAATTTGGAAAAAACATAATTCGCAGTGAAGATCAATTTTACAGTTTATATAATAAGGGGATTGACCAACAATTAAACAAAAGCGTCGATTGGTTGTTACACTTTATGATGTATCCCCACAAATATTGACGTAAATAGAAGAAGCGACGCCAACAAAGCGACGCAACTTGAACGTTTTGAGCACTAGCGCTGAGTTTGTTTTTCGTGCCAGACCAGCATTCGCGAGTGATGTATTCATAATTATTACACGTTGAATAAAGTCTACAATGCGTTCGTCATAACCAGAAATAGAAATGCGCGAAATACCCAGTAACCATTGCAACAGATACGGACAACAGATATATTTTTAATAAGTCAAACTCAAAACTTTCAATCGCTTCAGCAAATTCCACATCACATGACGTAGCAGAACCATACATTGCAGTAGATTCCTCAGTGTCAGATTCCGAGCAAGAGCCCGCGAGCAACAGGCCATCACGGCGAAGCATCATCATCTTTAAGTTCGTGTCCACTCATACGACGCAGCCGTGCGAACGTAGCATCTAAAAGATAGTCCCTCAATAATTGTTGCTGCTCTCTTCAGATGATATCCTCCACCCCCCCCACACTTCATCTTCACTGCACCATTCCCACTCGACATCTTCGAGCTTATCGTCCACTTCCTCGCCATTCATTTCTGCTTCCCATCCTTATTTATCTACCTGCACTTCTCCTTCCTGATTCTCTTCATTATACCGCTCTAATTCTGCCATATACGCTCGTTTAAACGCTTCTTGTAGTTTTTCCTCCGTCATTTCACTATCAGCCAGCCAATCCACATCTTGCATTGTACTCGTACGAGTTTCCATCCCTCCCCCCTGATCTTCGACCATTGGTTGCAAGTGCTCGCGGCCATATGTCCACTAATAAAACTCCACATCATGAAATGTACTCGTACGAGTTTCCATCCCTCATCCCTGATCTTCGATCATCGGTTGCATGTGCTTCGCGGCCCTATGACCACTAATAAAACTCCCAATAAAAACTCGGGCAATGCTCGTGGACCTGCCACTTGTTGCATCGTTGCTTCTTCCACTTCTTGCCGGTCTTGACTCCTTAAATATTCGTCTTTTGCTTGGTCCGTTCTAGCAATATCCACACTAATTTCTTGCTCGGACGACGCTCCATACGGGTACAAATACGACTGACTGCTGGGCTGGTCGGTCCGATTTTCCCCTCCACCACCGGTAGTATTACTTTTATTCCGTGCACTATTTCCACCAATCTTCAACCGCTCGATTATCACTCGGTAATTTACTTGGCAATACGTGCCCCTCTTTCACATAGTCGCCAATCCGACGTAGTGCTTCATATACTCCATCGTGTATTCCATTTTGTTTATTATAGTAATTGGGCTTCCAACGCTGTATACTCCCGTCCACATTCCGGCCCGGCGGAAATACGCAAAGAATATGGGATGTTTAGTGACAAGTTCGTTTCAAACAAAGAGAAGGGACGTTATTCTTTCTTTTCTCGGGTACCGTCGATGACAAAAATTTGGTCAGCCACGGTACTCGCCTTTGATGATAAAGACTCATTCTTCACACGGGCCTCAATCTTTAGAATGGAACCTTTACCATTCTATATTTTCCAACCTATAAATGTATTTTAACAGTTAAAACCTGGAGATAAAGGTAACGAACGCTGTGCGAAATTTCTCTAATATCCTTCCACACATCTCCATCCTCCTCATCTAATTGCTTAGCCAACGCTTGAAAATGGGGCTCTCGCGCTCTCATCAGCTGAAACCTTCGAATCTTGACCCAAATTGGGTCCGTCGGTAGTGCCGTTTCACCCGTCACTGCTGCCAATTGTTTACTGTACACATGAGCACACAGTGCCGTTAGAGCAAAGGTGACATGTTTATGTGGTCCACACAGCTTCCATAGCGAGTTATTCCCATAATTGTACCCCTTGAGCGTTTTCCAATGTTGACTACTCGCTCTCAACGCTTGTCTTTGATTTTCTCCTGGCAGCATGCTTACTCTGTGAGCCCAGTCCTTGAGAAACCTCTCTACTTCTGGCTGTGTTCCAGCCGACGTGCTCAGGGATATAATGGCGTCCCAATACTGCGTTCTCCAATCTCTGGTCAATTCATCTATTACCGCATTTCCCAGTCTGGCAAATTTTATATGGGGATTGTCACAGAACTCCAGGAGTTGAACCAGGGCAAGACGGTCCTTTTTTGCCGCCTTCAACAATTCTCCTTCAGACGCAGTAAAAGTCGGGAAAGGTACGTCTTGTTGATACGGCCATACCTGAGCCATCGAATTCCATACTTGTTCTTCTATGCTCTCCCCCTCTTCTGTGTGCACCACTTCCATCTGCTCCGGCTGCCCTGTGACACATAATTCGCGGTTGACTGTATCTGTACTTGCTGTCCCTTCGCCTTGAGTCAGTGTATAGGCTACCTCAACTGCTCTCTTTTTTCGTGTCCTCTGTTGCTCTGCGTCTTTTCAGTTGTCGCTAGCCACTTCTCCGTTTTCCGTCTCCGAGCTCCTCTCCGTGATTTCCTGCGTGTGTCCTTGTCCTGTCTGCTGTTCAATCGCCAACGTTCCCACCGTAATCGTGTGCCATTCCCATAGTGTCTGCTCCGAAATGTTATACGTTCTTGCCACGCATTGTCGTACTGCCGCATCTCTGATGTCCGCTCGTAACAGTTCCTCCTGGCGGTGGTCGGGTAAATACGTGACTGTCTCCACTAAGAACTTAAGCAATTCCTTCTGTCTCGCGTCGTTCCAGCTTAAGAGCTGCTCCACTTGTGCCCTGATGAACTGCCCCGTTGTCAAATCCTTAGACAAGCTCACTAACGCTCCTTCTACTTCCTGTTGCTGCTCGTCTGACTTATGTTCATCGTCTTCTCGGGTTCGTTTGTTATTGATGCCTCTGGCGTCCGAATCTGCCATCTCTACGTCCGGTTTGTCTGTTGCCCCGTTTTCTGTCTCTTCTTTTGTTCGCCACCCGTGCACGTACGCTTGGTAATGAATGTTTTGAAAGTGAATTACCAATGGTAACTTACCTTTCCCGTCCTTTACCTCTTCTTTCAACGATATCACTTCTTTGATGCATTGTCCAAGTGAGATTGGGAATTCGCCGCACGTTGCGAATCTCTTCCTTTGTTGAACTCGTATTTCCGGCGCGAAGTGAATCGCTCCTGGCTTCCCACTGACTTCATCCACATTTATGACGAAATTATGTCGTTGCAGGAGTGTCCCTAAACAAATTAGCGTGTCATTGCTTCCCCAATTTTGGCTACTTACCGTTGCGTCCAGTTTAGATGAGCTGTTCGCGTAATCCTGTAAGTACTTCTTAAACTCTTCCTCCGATTGCTTCGCCGCCATTTTATCATATCCCCTTCCTAAGCTACGTAGTGTCTGTTTTCGCACGCCAGCTGGGAACTTCGCTTTAAAATCCATAAGCCCTCTCGCGGCGCATCCCTTCTTGATACCTGCGGCTGCTTGTTCCAGAATCGTTGGACTGTCTTCTAATGAAGAGTTGAATAATGCCTGTACTATACTATACGCCTGGCAATTTCCTGTCGATGGCGTCAGTACCTGTTGTAGCCCCATTGCTAATATCGCGTCATTGAGATTGTATTCCGTGTCACCCAAGTTCTGTGCTTGTTCCCAATTGAATGGGTGAAGAGGTCCTTCCTTATGAGTAAGTGTCTTCATCATGTTTCCTATTTCTGCCTTGACTTGTGCCTCCACTATAAGAAGATCTGTGTTTTCCTGTTGCCGCCCTAGCGTGCTTGTTTTCACTTTCGATTTGGTTGGGCCATCCTTTATTCCTGAGCTGGTTTTTTTTGAACCGGTTTTTTTCGGTTCCGGTTCAGTTTTTATCTTTAAAACCGATTCCTTATCCGGTTTTGCAACTACTGACCGCAGTACCCTCTTGTCGGTATTGTGGGATACTACCTTTTCCTTCTGTATTAACGGTTGGTCCTGCATACCGCGCCCCTTCCCATCTTGAACCTGATCATTCTTTACAACCGTCACCCCATTTTTCTTTTTCTTAACCACCGTCGAGCTCCACTTTCTCTGTCTGCTGCTCCGCCTTCTCTGTGGGTGGGCCTTCCCGTCCAGCCGACTCTGATGTAGGGGCCGGAGGCTGTTCCTTCTTCGTCTGCAAGTTTCCTGTCGCCGCTTCGTTATCCCTATCGCTGGCTACCTTCTTTTCTGCCTGCTCCTTCTGCCGCCTAGTTCGCATCAAGGCATCCTGTTCTTCGCAATTTTCCCGTACCTCTTTCATTAGCGTCTCCATGCTGTCAAATATTGGTTCAGGCGTATCGATTAACTCCGCCTCTTCTACTGTTACGGTAAGGCAATTTTCTCCAAATAATTTTTTTTTGCGTGACTGAACAACCTCTTATTTGATGCCCTGCTTCTCCGCAGCGTAAACAATGAAGCTTTCCCCGCGTACCTGGATCCTCTAATGTGAGTATGTGCTCGCACCAGATTAAGCGTGAAATGTTACGTAGTTGTTTCGGACATCCACTGGCCGCAATAACAATTTCCCAGTCCAGCGATGTTGCGGACAGAGGTCCCCCTGAGTCAAGTTCTTCAAATCGGAAGTCAACTGTGATTACCGACTGGAGATATCCGTGCAGTCTCATGATGTCTATGTTTCGCGTCACGTTTCTCAGTATGATGGAGTAATCCGGTCTGAACCCCATTCCCGAGCTCGCACTGGAGATTTTCCTGGACCAGACCGGTTCTTCCACATTTTCTTTGGCATGTAAGTTTTTTAATCGATGAAGCGCTT
>MIQA02000138.1:0-22519 GCA_001887855.2 Sclerospora graminicola | reverse complement strand
TTGGCTGCGACCGCCCGGCTGGCTAGCCAGCAAGCGGATGAATCCCGGGTCCGGGAAGTTCTGGCTACTTTTCAATCTCGCGACCAAATTGGCCGACTGGAAAGTGAGAACGCCGACCTTCTCCAAGCGAGAGATCGCCTCCAAAAACAGTCGGACTCACAGCGTGTCCTAAACCAGAAGGCCGTAGCTGCCTTGAAGATCCAGAGTAAGTACCTTTCACCTGTTCCGGTTCGTCTCTCCACTCACTCACTCCGTGTATGCTCTTAGACCAAAACGTCATGAACCTCCGCGTCTTGATGATCGAGTCTTTTCAGACCGCGCGTGAGTTGACGGCGCGCTACGACAGCTATATTAAACTCTCCAAACGATTGGAGAGTTCGCAGTTGAAACTGGGCAATTTGGAGTTTCGCCGGATCCGGCTTGCCAAAAAGTTGACAAAGTACCAGAAGGCGCTATACCAGTCGGCCGATGCATCGCCCGACCTTCAACGCCGAATCCGGGAGCTTGAGGCCGCATACGCTGAAACCCAATCGGGTGTGAGTGAAGCCCGGGAGGCGTTTACCCAGCTTGCGGAGGAGCGTGCGAACTGCCTTTCCTCTCTCAAGGAAGATCGGGCTCGTCTAGCCGCTTCGGCGTCCCGGGTGAGAGGCCTAATGAAGGGACCTGCCCCCATCCGGGAGGCCATCAGGCATCTCCTTGACTTAGCTTGTCCGCGAGACCTTGGTCAAGCCGCTTCCGCCACGCCCCTTCTTCCGTCAGCCGCGGATTCCGCCGCGGCCGTCCAGACATCTAGCGCGGGAGCTTCTGCCCCCGGATCAGCGACCGGTGATACGGGAAAAGTTTCTCGCCTACGGATTTGGAATACTTCTCAAGACCCTAACCCGCCGCCAGCGCCAGTCGGCGAGCAGGCGGCTTCTCTCTTGTCCACTGAAGATCCGCCTGGGCACAAAGGCAAACGTCGGTCCAGTCGGGTTGCGTCGCTCCACGGCCCCGTGGCAGCCAAACGGCCCAAACGGTCCGCCGCGCCGGTGAGCGCGGCCCTAGTCCATGGAGACCGCGGGCCGAGTCCTAGCCCCACTTCGATCTCGGCTCCACCGGCTTCGGGGAAGTCCTCCCGTCGTCCTCGCACTGCCAGATCTTCGTCGAAAGCTCCGACCGCTCCGGCTCTCTTTAGCGTCTCCCCTCATGATCCCCCAGGTCCGTCCACCGCCTCTCCTGATGGAGAAGAAGCGCCTGACCTATCGGAGCTGGATTCTGACGAGGCCACCACTGAGGACATCGAGGAATTGCCTTCCCCGGATCCTTTCGCCTTCGACGAGAACGAGTCCAAGGAATCCTCAGGGGAGTCTCCTCCGTTGTGGATTCCCCGCCGGAAGGTCATGACGGCCCTCGAACTGGCCGCGGCTGTCCCCTGGTCAAAGGCGCAGTTGGAAGGCCTGCGTATCCAAGACCTCACTGGTGCCCTTGTCACCAAGGCGTTGACTCGCCCGCCGTTGTGGATATTCCCGCCGGCCCTCGCTGTGCCCAAGGCCGAGGACTGGGATGCCAAGCTAGTGGCGATCGAGCCGCTGAACGCAATCTTGTCCCGGAAATCTTGGGTCATACTGGCGACAAAGATGCCGGACATCGGTCTGCCCCATGTCGGCTGGTTCGCGGATTTGCGGGGAGTCTGCAAGGAGTACCTCTCCCGGCATGGACAATCCATCTGGGAGTCAACTCATCACCTTTCCATTTCCGTTGCCGCCGGGCACGAATCTCCCGAGCTAGCTAAGTACCGGGCCGACCGCAAGAGCCGTCGAGACCGCGCGACTGAAGGCTGGACTAAGCTCTGCAACTTCGTGGTCGATGGAATCCAGCACGGCCACTGCGACTTGGATATTTTTCTCCACCCTATCATGCTACATCTGGCCAACCGCCGGGTGGAGAAGAGCGGGATCTCGGCCGAAGGCGGGACTTGGTATCCGGGGTTGGGTAAGTGTCAGGTTGCTACCCTCCAAGCTTCGCTCGATGCGCTCGACCAACAAGATCCGTGGCGCAACCAGTTTCGGCAGGATCCCGATCGTCACCCTGGCCTCCGCGTACCCCGACTCCGGAACAAGTTTCGCTGAGCTTCGTCAAGGGTGTCCCACGAGGCTAGCCTTGCATACATCGTCTTTTTTATTTGTTACTGGCTGTTAACCTCGATAATACACTTTTCTTTCCATTTTTTACGTAAGTAACCGCTTGCTCCTCTTCTTCGTCTGACTTCTCCCATCCGGCACCATACTGATTCGAAGACAACTCCGGAAAACCATTCCATCCGGCACCATACTGATTCGAAGATAACTCCGAAAAAACCATTCCATCCGGCACCATACTGATTCGAAGATAACTCCGAAAAAGGCCGATCGGACCCGACTAGCTCCATCCACCGATTACTCGGCTGAGTGGTGTTATCTGGTCCGGCCGTGCCTGTTGCCCTGGGGCCGGGTGGACTAGTTCTCTGTCCCACCTTCTTCGTGGGTTTGCATGACCCCGAAGCGATTCCGGCTCGTCCGCCGGCGATCGAACTCTCTCATTAAAGCTCCGCAATTTAAGTCTAGTTCGTCCACCCATGACTGCTCCTCGCAATTTTTCCACTGCACGAGAAACTCCCTGTGGATCCGCCCAAACCGGGTTTTCCGTCCGTTCCGGACGTCCAAAATTTCTTCTACCTCGTACTCGTCCGGGTCTAACGGCTTGTCCCAACTGTCTTCCGGCAGCAGAGCTTCATCGAAATCTAACCGGTCATTTTCCCCTGCAAGGCGTATATTCGGGCGGTCCGGGAAGTGCTTCGCCAACTTCAACTTGGAGACATGTACTATCGGGAACACGCTGTATTCCGTACCGGCCGTGACCAGCTTAACTGCATGATCCCCGACCAGTTCTGCCACTCGGAAGGGGCCATGCCACATATGCGCCAGCTTCCGTGCATAGCCCTCCTTGACCCGATCGAGATACAGCCACACCCGGGAGCCGGGCTCGATGCCGTGTTCCCCGGCGCGGTCGTTGTTTTGATCGGCGCGGTCCTTGATTGCTTGTCGGAGACGTTCGTTTACTTGTTCCCTCGCCAGTGAGTAGTGGCGTTGCACTCCCATCCTCCAGCGGCGGGCGTCTCTGTCCCGGCTTCTGGTGCACCCTATTGGTATGGCGGCTTCCAAAGTGGATCGGGGATCCCATCCGTAAGCCAAATAAAAAGGGGTGTCGCCCGTTACCCGATCGTACGACGAATTGAGAGCGAAAACCAGTCTCTCGGCATATTCATCCCAGTCGCATTGATCCGCCTCCACCACATACATCTTGAGGGCTCTGGTTAGAGTCTGAACCATCCTTTCGGCCTTTCCATTTGCCTGCGGGCGGTAAGCCATAGTGGCGCTCTGTTTCTGTCCTAAGATCTTGTTGAAAGCTCGGAATACGTCTGCCATAAATCCGGGCTCCCTATCGTGCCGGATGACCTCGCTCGCCCGAAACGCCTGAACACACATTCCTCGTAGCTTTGTGCAACCTGTTGGGCGGTACGGGTGGAGCTGGCCTTTGCTATAACCAGCCCGGTAAACAAATCCGTCCAGATCAGCAGCTCTGTATACCCATTTCGAGATTTGGGTAAGGACGGGATGAGGTTCATCGCAATGACTTGAAAAGGATAGGTGGCCTGTATATTCCCAGGCGACCGCCCTCTAATGGTCGGCCGGCCTTTCCCGGTTTCGCAATCCGGACAGCTCCCCACGTAGGCCTGAACGCTACGGTAAAGCCCTCGCCAGTGGAAATGTGTCTTAATCTTGTGATATGTCCGGCCGATGCCCTGATGTCCCCCCTCCAAGCTCACATGGTAGTGATGGAGGATATCCGGCTGCTGAGTAGTGGGTACGACTAGCCGAGCAGATCTATCTCTCTCGATCTCCGGCTGGTCGGCGTCTCGGTAGAAGAACAGTAGCCCGTTTTTGTCCACTTCATAATCCGGGGCCAACTTGAAGCATTCTTTAGCTTGTTCGGCGGTCAGTTTATTTACGTCTCCGTTAAGGTACGCCTTGAGATCCACTATCCACGCTTCCTCGTTCTGCGCTTGGAGAATCCGCTCTGCTCGCAACTGTTGAACTATCCCCTCGGTCATTGTTTCTGGGGATAATGAGCCATCGGCTGAAGAACGACGCTTCTGCGATCGGGTAACAGCGTTCACCCGGATTATCTCCTCCGTGTTGGCCGGATGGATGATCTCGGGCAGCCGGTTGATCTCCGTCAGGTCTGATAACAGAGCCGGATCGGAAACCGTTACCCCTACGTTGTCGCGCATGGCCAGCGTAGCCAAGTGATCTGTGCTCTTATTCCAGTCTCGTTTGACGTGCAGCAATTCGTGCTCCGGCCATCTCCGCAAGGCGGACATAACTCGATCATTTAACAGTCTCAGCCGCGGTGCCTTGCAATCTATCTCTCCGGTGATTTGCCGGATCACTAGGTTGGAATCACCGCATATGATGATCCGCCCCTGTGTCCGGCCAGCCAACAGATCTAGGGAAAGCAGCAGTCCTCTATACTCCGCTTCGTTCACCGTGATGCCGGGCGTGAAATCCGAGGCGGCCGCGACCACTTTCCATTCGGGCAGCTTCCACACAATGGCACTATAGGCCCCGACCCCTTTCTTTACGCTCGCCGACCCATCGAAACTCAAAACCATTAGTTCCTCCGTGGGTTCCACTGTTGGTGGCGGCAATACGATAGTTTGTCGAGGCTGCTTCCGAGGTGCGATCGCTATCAGTGCTTCCTCCACTTCCGCCCTGGGAGTAATGCTGGCAGCCAGTGTGCCCAGTATTTCCTCTTCCCCTTTAGTACACTTAATCACTTCGAGGGACCACTGAGACAGCAGAGCCGCCCATCTCCCCAGCCGACCGTCAATTCCATTCGCCGTCAGGAGCCATGATAGGGTCGACCGTCTGGATAGTACTTTGATAGGCCGAGACACCAGCATTGTATAACACACGTCCAAGATCCGTAATAGAGCCAGAACTTCCTTATCCACCAACCCATAATTAACTTCATTAACTTTCAAGGTCCGGCTGGTGAAGGTCACAGGGCAGTACAAGCCGTCATGATCTTGCACGAGAGCGGCCGAGATGGCCCACTTGATAGCGTAGATGATAACCACCGGAGTCTTATTAACATCGAAATGTTTCAGGACCGGTGTGGTCGCCATCTTCGCCTTTAACATGCCAAAAGCCACCATCGCTCGGGTCATGTGGTCGTCCGGGCCGGCCGCTTGTCTGGGCGGACAAGGGCGCTTCCCCATTGGCTGAAATAACCGAAAAGGGCGCTTCCTCATTGGCTGAAATTGCCGGCCCGGCTTGCGTCTCCGCTTGCCTATCCAGCTCTCTCAGCTTATGGTAATCCACCTCCCGCAACTCATACAAGACCGCCGCATAGACTGCAAAATCCTCGATGAACCGACTCTAAAAAAACTCTTGGAGCAAGGGGTTTTTATAATTACTAGAGTAAGGAAAAATATGAAAAATAAGCTTATGTCTCTTGTTGATAAAGCCTTACTTTTAAAAAGAGCTTTGATAGAATCGGTCTTTGGCAAAATGGACATGCTGTAATTTTGCTTGATGGTGCTGGGTGGCATGCTGATTATATGTATTTAGGTGACATAGCTTTTGGGTTTGAAACGGTCAAGAAAGAAGCGGATCAAATAATAGTTGGCAAATATGGTTTATCAGGCAGAAAAGTAATTAAATTAACGCCAGTTTCGAATTAAAAGGCTCATAATTCCTGAATTTGAAGACGAGATTTAATAGAAGGTTTGTTTTGGCAAAAGAAATAGTAAAACGAGAACAAGCGGGAAACAAAAAAAAATCAGCCAGCCCAAAAAGGATTGCATAGCCTTTAGGGATCGCGGGAAAGGCAGATTACTCAAGGACTCCAAATCCTCGGATTAGCCTCCAATCCAGCCATCGAAACCTGATGACCCAAATAGGTTACCTTAGTCTTTCCCCAGAAACTCTTAATCACACTAATCGAAAGATTTCACTTTTCACACGTAATCATCAACTTCTCCACTTTGTCACACAGTAAATCCCAGGTAGTTGCCGTAACGAGAATGTCATCAATGTAAGACCGCCGCCCCAAAACTGAAGGTTTTGGGTCGGGGTCCGGGTCACCTTCGGTGAACACATCCCCGACCAGAGCCGGATCTTGATCCGCCTTGATCTTGAAGTGTCCGTACAGCGCGTTGTCTATCAGCCGTTGATAAATCGGTGGGCATTCTTCAGATCGAACGGCATCCGATTCCACTCAAACAACCCGAAGGGCGTCACGAACGCAGAGATCTCCCGTGCACGATCGGTCATAGATACGGCGCTCATTTGACGTCGCTCTTCTAAGTATCGCTCCATCATCGCTGAGAACATGTTTTGCAGGTGATCCGGCACCTGAGAGGCGACTTGGGGGGCGACTCGAGGGGCGGCTTGAGTGGCGGCCGGGATGCCAGATTTCATTTCTTCTTGATCTGCCCATCCGCGTCTTCGTCTTCCTCCTTCGGTTCTGGATCCGCCGTCGCCGTCCGCCAGGCCTGTACGCTGTACTGGCCGGCGTTCTTCCGCTCGGGCGTACCCGGATCCTCGCGTTCTCCAAGTCTCATGGCTGTCGCCACACGCGCTGCTCCCTTGGGCCAAGCGTCATGCGGGTGATACCTACCGATGAATCAGATGAGTCTGCTTCCGAAGGGGCAGACTCGTACTGCGAAGAGCCTGAGTGTATCCCGGCCGGTTTGCTTGTTGCCGGCGGCGTGGACGGCGCCACTCCAGTCGTAGCTGTCATCTTCTTCGACGGCGCGAGCAACCCACTAGCGGTACCAAGTGGTCGTGCAGGGCGCTGGACGCCTCCTTCAACTTGTCCATTTTCAGATCAAACAACTCGTTCGGATCAAACACGCCGGTGTTAATGCCGGCTTGTTTGAGTTGATCGAATAGTCCTCTAATAAGGGACACGTGGCCGTCTGAGAGAGTTGGGGGAGAGACGGGACCTTTCAATCCGCCTATGATTTTCGGCCGTGTTATTTTCAGCACCTTATCCGTCCGCAAGAACTGCCCCAACTCGTGAAGATGGAAAGCACGCTCCAAGTCTATATCCGTCGATAGGCCGTCCTGCTTCTCTTCTTCCTCTTCGAAACGCGGTTTATCTTTGTGGGTCGGATAATCCAATTCCTGCCAATCCGGTCTCTTTAGGGGTAGGGGGGCCAGATCGCGACTTGGTCCCGATCCGGCCGGCTTCCCACTCCGGTCGTATCCGACTTCCGCTTTTTCTTCCTTAATTTTTTCTTTTATATCCATAATATGCATTTTTTCGTTAGGATCATGGTCGGAACCATGATCCTTCCTCGGACTATGGCGACTTGCACCATAGTCCGATCCGGCTCCATCCGTGTAGCGTCCGGCACTGCAGTAAGTAGTACCGTAATCCGCCCCCGGCGGAGCCTCTAGGGGAGTAACTTCTTCTTTAATGTCGACCTCGAACTCCCCAAATCCGAGGCGACCATCGCATCCTTACATCTTCAGCAGCATTGGGGGCGATATGCCTTCACCCAATGCACCTGACACAACATCGTCAACAAAATTGACAGGTTTAGGTCTTTCGCCCGCTAGGGACTCGCGGTGATATCCAGGGTCACCAAGAGATCCGGGCACGCGCACCATTGTGGTGTAGTCGCTCTCAGAAATCTCTTCCTGAGACGCGAACACCCACGGGGGTCCAGACGACTGACTGTCGGAGGGGGTACTCCGTCCATCCGAGTCATGATCCGATCCGGCATCCGGCCGGCTGGATCGGTCACTTCCATCCGCTTGATCGTGACTGCTCGGATGTTGCATGTTGAAAGCTCGCCTTGTGTACCCGTCAGTACTGGGTGGTTAGCTCTCCTGGTGGACCCTAGGGCGAAAAGTGTAAATCCGTCCAATAGGGAGATGAGGGTTAGGACTAGGGGTAGCTCCTGGGGGGAAATCGTCACCGGGAGCTCGTCTGGCAATACACTTGAACTTTGTATAGTGCCGGCTGGGCCGAGAATAGTCGATCGGCCAGCTAAACCAATAACAATGAAGGGCGAATCAAATGTGTATGTGAGGCAGATACAACTCCACACTCTTCCACAGAAGGCCAAAATGTCACCACTTCCCAATACTTAATACCGTGTTCAAAACACGGGCGACTTGAGGCAAGTATACGAAGTCGCCGCGACCCCCGGTCAGGGGACTTCCGGTGGGTTAACTTAACCTTCCCCGGGCAAACCAATAACAGCAAGAGGGACCTTGTTAGCCTTCTGCCGTGAACCAATGAAAGCGACTTGCGTCTAAGAAAGCGAAACGTATACTGATTTATCCTATATCCAATACTCCCTTCTGTGTAACCTACCCCAAATAACACGGCTGACCAGTCATGTGCCTTACCTGAAGTAGCCCGGCTAACTCCGACTTTGTGTACCCGCCCGGCCGGTACACCAACCCCCGATGGTACCAACCCGGCCGGTACACCGAACCCACCTGGTACCAGTCCGAATGGTACATTGTACCCGGCCGGCTTGGCCAGATAGCCACCCGTCCGAGCTCCTCGGCCGCTGGCGCTAGCAACTCCTTGGCGGCTTCTCATCCGATCCGGGTGCCTCCTTCATCCACTAGAACAATCATCTTCCTTCAGGCTCCTTTCACCCATACTTCCAAACGACCCGCGCCTCGACCGTCCGCCATCTGCCACTCGGCCGTCCAACATCCGTGGTCCTTCCGTCTGCTTTGCCCGCCTGTCCGACTATCCACGCCCCTTGTCATGTCAACCAGCCTGATTTCCAGCCGGACGCCGCCCGGCCGCTCGCAGGTGTGCCTGGCAGCTCCCAGATCTCGTCTTCTTATTGACCGGTTCGGGCATCCGGCTAAGGGCGACATTTCAGCCAATCCGATGCGGGCATCCATCATCATTAGTCCGTTAATTTCTGGAGCACTTCACCACATAGCTGGCCTGGGTGGATCGGCCGATATTTGCTTCGCATTACGATCGTCGAAGTCACACGTGGTTCTTGCTGATGTGACAATGGTCAAAATGGCGAATCGGAGTTTCCGCCCTGAGTTAGCTTATGAGTACCGCGAAATGTGGGTGAAAAACTGTGAGGGTGCTGGGTCGGCTCATTGAGATGCAAAATGAGTGAAGAGCAAGTCCAGAGTCGGGAAGCTATGCGGACCCGCAAGGAGTACGAAGCGAAGCTGAACCCTAAACCCTAAAACGTTTTTATTTCCTTTTTGGATCCGGGAATTCCGCATGGATTAAGCCGCAGATTTCTAAAAGGTAGATGGATATCGTGATTAAATCTAACATGCGATTTCGAGATATAAATATAATCCTGGTAGATTTTTAAACAACCGATATACCAGAGATTTACCCTTTTCAGTCATATCGTACTAGAGTTATCTTCTTTCATTTTTTCACAATATCTTTAGCAGATAGGGTTTAGGTTTTAGAGTGTTGGGTCCGGTCAGCATCGAGATGCCCGGGACCCGCCAACGGGGATTGAGCAAGTCTATGGAGGTGGACTATGGTCACTGCAGGCAGTCAAGGGACGCTTGTGAGGCTCCAGAGATGCTAACAGGGCTAGATCACTGTAGTAGCCGGATGAGGCATTATTAGCCTATCGGGTAGCCAGAGCAGATATTGAAGGTAATCAGCAAGCCACCCTATTTGGTGTAAGGTACACCTACAACCAGCAAGGCCGACCACTATATTATATGTAATATACACCATAGGTTAATATTGGACTTAGGGATAAAATCCGTATACGTGTCTCTTTCTAAGACAAAAGTTGCGAATGATTCGCAGCAAAGGGTAAGCAAGGTCCCCTCTAGTTCTCATTGGTTTTCCCGGGGAAGGTCACAAGAGACCACCGGAAGTCCTCTGACCGGGAGTCATTTTATTTTGAAAGTAGTATACTCAATCAAGTCTCCCGTGTTGGAACATGATATTATTGTATTGGAAGGGAAGACAAAGTTTTGGCTTACTGTGGAAGAGTATGGATAATAGTTTGGAGCTCACGTATACACTTAAGATTGGAGTAGTCCCATTATTGTCTATGATTGTGCTGGCCGATTGAGTAATCTCGATCCAGCAGTTGCGGTTTACTAAAATTAAGTATAACGCCAGTTCGCTCCCAGGTGGAGATTTCCGCCCAGGAGTAACCCTAGTCCTAACTCTCGCCCACCTATTTAACTTTTCGCCCTAGAGTCCACCAGGAGAGCGTAACCGCGAGTGCTGGCGGATACCCAAGGTGTGTAATTTGATTAGGCCGGGTAGTACTAATGTATGGATTTCTCCGTGTAGGGCTTACAGTCGGCGAAAAACTCGAGGGAGAGGACAGAAGATGTCCACAGTGCAGCATCATTTATCCCGATACTTAGGGCCATCCCCAGAGGATATGATACAGTTACAGAGGTACGTTACTAGCAACTTTGCTAATTTACAGACGAAATGTAGCACACAGCTCTCCAATTCGACGAAAATACAGTTGCCGGGCGATCAAGTTCAGGTACATGCGGAGGTTGATGCAATCAATTGGCATGGGTTGGGGATACAAGCGCTCAGAGCATTTTGGGGAACGTTCGTATGGTATGACAACCCGTGGATAATAGAAGCAAATGCAGCTGTTCTATCTGCGGGTAAATATGCGCGCATACCGAGAGAAACAATACGAGATTTGCACATCAAGAAAGTGGCGCGTTCTACTTTTCAATGGACTGTGCAAGGCATTGGAGAAGCAAGTCACTCTCGCAGGAAAATTGGAAGGTGGCTCCTTTGCATCATCTTGTGTTCGCCGAGAGTGGAGATAGGCGAAGAGTTAGGCGCGGCTGGCAAACTCCAACTACTATACACACAGGATCACTGGGAGGACGCTAAGTGGAGTGCAGGATTACCAAGGTGTATCACTAGACAGAGTCAACAGACAGGTCAAGAGTGGTTTTTCAGACAACGAGAAGATGGGATTTACTGGGAGGAGACTGAACCGACCCACGGACGTCAGAACAAGAGCAGCGTAAAAGCAGAGGAAGGGAGATATCAACGAACGACAGGACTAGTCTTTGCGGCACATCCAAGTCTGCATAATTACCCCTGGACAGTGCAGGAAGGGGTAAAATTTCAGTCAGTAAAAAGTTGGCTAAGAAGGACATTTCGCAGAGTCTACTACCAAGCTTTGACTACCGCGTTAGCACAAGTGCGGGACAGATGGACCAAAAGGAGAGATGAATCCTGCTGGAACCTGAACGTGCAGGAGCAATCCCCGACAGAGATCTGGCGTGATAATATGCTTTCGGATTACCAACTGTGGAGCATTTACAGAACAGCGACGTTCCAACTTAATGTCTATTACGATGGATATAATTCGCAAAGAGGGTGTGTACTGGATGACCAGTGTCAAACACCCGGAAAAGGGGTCACACATATTGTGTGGGGGTGCAGTCGGGCCAAGCAACTTTGGTCCAGACTAATAACTTGCTGGAACGGACGTCGCACAGACGCAGCTGTTTTAGAACAATACCGACGGTGTATTGCGCGGAGACGAGCACCAGAGCTGTCGGAATCACTACAAAGTCGTCTAAAAGTGCGGTGTGGGAAACAAGCAGCGGAGTGTAAGACGGCGTTAGATCGAGTGTGGAGAGGAATATGTTCGCTAGGGGTAACGTGGTTATGGATATTTCGGAATGAAGTGGTGCATAAAGGCGTCAGACGAAGTGCACAGGAACAGTTACAGATGACATGGGCCAAAATAACGAAACAGGTATTGGCAGTGGCCTACTATGAACGCAAGCGAGTCGCGACAAGACTGCGGGGGATACGACTTCAGATCGGATTGGAATGTATGCAAGAAGAAGTTCTTGACAGGTCAAGTGATGAACAACTGGAACATTTACCTATTATGCAGGAAGAGATTTCATCAGGGCCAACGCATGGATTAGATGTTGCTTTAAGTGAATTTATTGTAGCTAATAGTTAAGTACTAAATAGATTGCGATTAAACAACAACAATTGAACAGAAGAAGTGACTTTGGAAAGTGAGGAGTTGTAGTACCACTTGCTGCTCAAAGTTCTTTCTGAGTCGGCAGAGTACAGTATCAACATATCCGGCGATCCGCAAATATGACGGGCAGACCCAGGGCTGGCAAGAATAGGTTTAAATGCATCAGGTTTTAATCAGGTTTGGAATAAAATCTAAAATTCAATGGGCAGGAAAAAGTAGGTTTTAACCGTTGAGTCATTAGATATCAGAATTTCAACCTTATAAATTTTAAGACTCAATTCTTATCGCCACTTTCCTGCTGACCCCCGAACGCCAAATATGACCAACAACACAGAAAGCAATATTGTCGATTTCGTTCAAATTTGCCGATCCTGCGTGATTTGGGCCTTAGATTTAAAACCACCCAAACCAAACAGGAATGGTGATTTGTCAAAACAAGTCAATTATTTCACTTATTTCCAATCATATGACATCACGTAGACCCTAAGCCCTACACCCCAAACCTAAATCCCCACACCCCAGACCCGGATCACCTCTATTACTGATAAACTATTAATAACAGGATTTGCGCGGTTTTTATAGGGTTAAGGTTGCGCGATTGAATCAATCACGCATGGAAATTTCGTCTAGAACACACAATAATAAGATAGAATTCTCGCAGAATTTGATAGTTATTTTCATTTTAAGACGGAGACAAGCTGACTCTAACGTGTGGGCTGTGCAAACTGTGCAATCTAGATTTTATTCAGGTTTTATTCAGGTTTTATTCAAACCTACTTTTTCAGTTCCAAAAAAGCTAGGTTTTTACCAGCCCTGGGCAGACCGCCTGAACCTAACCATTTTCTATTTTAGTGGTCCCGTTATAGTGAAAGTATTCAACCATCACCAATTCACAGATGGAGGCATATATCATTTACACGATCACATACTTTTTATCGTATTGATTTATCATGTCAGTTCTAAATTTGCTGTATTGGCCCTATATTGCTTTGGATATAGGTTTAGGACTACAATGAGTGAAGACTACGCCGGCCGTGCACCCCTAGATGATCCGGGCCCATCCTCGGATCCGGATAACCCTGGAGACGGCAGCGCCGGAAAGCCAATAGTGGTCGACGAGGGCGACACAGGAGAGGTAGATGCAGGAACAGCAGGTCGTGCGGAGGTAGTAAAGCCGATGGAGGGAGCTGGGAACGAGTTAGCTGGAGACGGCGCAGACGGATCGATTACGGTTGGAGCAGATTCAAGCGGCACCGTAACTAACGCGCAAGCAGACGTACCAGTTAAGGTTGAAAACCGGGTAATACCGGTTTCAAACTCGGCTGAATCACTGGCGAAGGAACCCAATCAAGCGGAAGTAAAAGCGGTAATACCGGTATTACCGGTTTTCAAATCTCAGGTTAGTAACAAAAACCCGACATTTGGTAAAAAGAATCAAGGTAAGGGAGCAGCTGCGGCTGCTGGCTTAATGCAAAGAGTGGCACCAAGTGATGCGCAGGTGCCACACGGCCTAGCACAAGCGCTTTACACTGCCTTAAAAGAAGCGTCAGCAACAAGGCCTCGGGCGCAGGCATGGTTAGACCTGGTCCGGGACCTATTTGAAGTCATATATGTCAAAGTACGCGGACCGATGTCGCGCATGTCCGAGGCGGCAAAGAGATTTCCCAAGCTCAAGGCGGCTGAAGCTGAACGCTTACTGGATTATTTCGAAATCATGGTGGTAGATGGAGGGAAGGAATGGACTGACTGGCGAAACCAAGTGGTTGGAGCAGCGGTACAAGCCCAACGTTCAACGCTATCTTTTGAAGGGATTCTATGGAAGAGCATAGGACAGGAAAAGGTCAAGAAGGAAGGCTTTATGCCAGCCCCTCTTAAGGGATGGGTAACGAAAGTCACAGGACAAACAGAGGTGAAGGCTGGTGACAAACATACCGAGAAGTTATATCTTTTCAAAACTACCGTGTTTCAACCTGATGAAATATCTCGATTGCGTGGTGTTTGTGAGAAGGATTACGGAAAATTTGCGCCGATGACGGTACGCGTTGGGACTGATGACGAGTGGCGTATCGTGCAAGGACTTGTGGAAGGAACGATTGTGGCCAAACAGATGCCACAATTTATTAAAAGGATTATGAAGATTGATGAGCAAGTTCGTCTGGTTCAGACAATACGAGCTCAAGTGGAAGGGTGTCTCGTGATGGATTTGAGTGGAGAAAGTCAAATCAAGGAACCCTATTTAAGTACTAAGTGTCTCCAAGAAAGTGTGGCGACAGCAGCAGTTACTCGTGGGACTAGTGATGTAATGCTATGGAGGATGGTTGCTCAGGTAAAAAGTATCAGTTATGATGGAGTGAAGCACGCGTTGTTTTTTCACTTTTTCACGCGCGATATAGCGGCAAAGTTTGCCGGAATGAAAGTTCCATTCCATCGATTCGACCATACGTTGCGTAACGTTTATCAGGAGCAGATGACAGCGCCGAGGTCGGCCTGGGAAGCTCAAGTGGATTGTAATGGAGAACGTTATGTGCAAACGGGCTATTACTCTTGTGTTCTCAAGAATATTACCAGGGCAGTGGATTTATTAAAGTTATCTGGCTATCTACGAAAGATTTTGGGAGTCGATTTCCAACTAGATGATTTAGACAAGGGGGGCCCATACTCTGACACATCTACGCTTTGGGAACTGATAGTGGAGTCGGATGCCTGCCCTTTGGCATTACGAGGAATTAAACGCATATACTGGGGTCAAACCATGATAGTTGTGGAACATCCAGCCATGCGAGGCAGCAGACAGTGTCTAAGATGTGGAGAGGCAGGTCACCCGATGAGAAAATGTTCAGCGTCGCTAGAAGAACTTCTGAAGACGCATTGTTTACAAGTGGATCTAGATGATTTCAAAACGTTTACCCCCCCAGCAACCACTTTTCGTAGCATGGAGGAGTTACGTGAACAAGTTGAAGCAGTACGGCTTCGCCAAGGTGAGAAGACTGCTCAGCAAGAGGACAAGGACGAAAGTCGGGATGACAGTAACATTGAAGAAGACAAATCTTCCCAGAGAACGCCTGTCACAGACAACAAGCCGACGGCAGCATCGACAAGAGACAGTGGAGTTGACAACGCACCGGCTCACCCAATTCGAACGAGATCCGAGCCGGCAGAATGGGTCACAGTGACACCTAAGAAGAAACGACGTGAGGTTAATCCGAAACAAACGAATCGATCATCACAACAAGAGACGGGTTCGACGTACACATCCAGTTTAAAAGCTGACTTAGCAACGCCCAACCCGAAGGAAAGTTCTCAAGCCCAGTCGGGTATAGTCACGAAAGAACTTTCGTCCGCCGGGACGAAAACAAAGGAAACAGCTTCGCAGCTGAAGGCATCAGTCACACCGGTCGTAACTTCAACTCAACCAGAAGTGACACAAAAGAACAAGAAATTGGCACAAGAAAAAAGTCGAGATTTTAGAAAAGAAGGCTAGCACCCTACTAATGCTCGAGGGCAAGGTGAAGACATGTTTAGCGGCCATGATTGGACAAATAGACGAGGAGTTTGGAAAGGTAGTAAAAGTGCAGCCGAGAGACGAAACCGGAGCGGGTCTGCCGGAGCTGAACACGATACAAGATGTTATTCACTGGTTAAATTTCCAGTCAATTCCCACGCCGGCGACCGGAAATTGCCAGATTTTTGCGGTATGTCAAGGGCTTGCGTGCTCGGATCTGCTATCAGACAAGGAGAGTTTATTGGAGGACATGAACAAGCAACTCAAGCAAGGATGTTTAGCACGGGCGCTACTGGATTTTGACATTAAGTTTCCCCCAGGGGTAAGGAAAGATACACTGAAGGAATTGCAGAGAGGAACGAATAGCACGTCCCAGAAGGAGACGAAAAGGTTATTCCAGGAATATTTACTGGAGTTTGCAGCGAGTAGTTCCCAAGTGGATGTGAATATCGCGACGGATACATGGGGCAGTAATGACACATTGCTAACCCTAAGCACGGTACTCCAGCGGGATATATATGTGATTAGCCATCCACCGGGATTCAAGACACCGGGAGTAAATTACTACACACCAGAAACTAGAACAGTGAGGGGAAAGAGCTATCAAACAAGTGGAGAATACCCCATGACCATTGCAGATTTTTACAACAAAATGAAGAAAATTTTGCAAGATGAGAGAGAAGACGATAATGGGAAATTACCGATTATATTACGTTATGGGGGTCAACACTATTCGGCGATGTTGTTAGGACATCGAGAACTGGAAACAGAAGATGTTACGATGGTAGAAAGTAGTGAAGAGGAAGACTACGATGACGATAGAGTGTCTGAAAATAATGATATCGCATCAGAAAAAGCTGACTGTGGCAGTTCTACGGAGTTGACGATAAGAAGTGACGATTCTGTAACTAGTTATGGCAATCAGTCGCCCTGGGACCCAGATCAATGGGAAGGAAATTTCGAGGACCTGATTACTCGGCTAGAAGGGCCGACTATCCATCACGGCTTGAAGTGTGAAATCACAGATATAATAATGACAAAAGATCCACGCATGTGTGAATTATTACATTTCTTAGCGGACACGGTGAGTAAACTGTCTTTACCGGAGCAAGAAGGGTTGATGAAAGTCAACATTACGGATCCCAATATTCAAAAATACTTCATGCAAAAGTACCAAATTTCGGCACCTATTTTGAACCAATGGTATGGGAAAGTGTGGTTGGATAGCCAATCGGAATCGGACAGTATGCTTATTACGGATGGTTCACCGTCAGGGTCAGAGTATAAAGATTCGGATGGGTCGCCTAGTTCACAAGAGTCAGCAGTCTCGAAACAGGATCAAATTCAGTCACAAAAACGGTTATGTCGTCGAGATGGTGACGTAACGACGGCAGAACCTATGGAGGTAGAAACAGTAGCTCGGGAACTAGTGGACGACTTTGAGAAAAGCGATGGAGTCGAGGTTACGGAACGAATGTCTCTGGATGACTTTAAAATTGCGTGGCACGAATTATTGCCACATTGGGAGGAGCAAACTGGAATCCCGTTTCCACTGGTCAGTTCGACCAAGACCCTTTGGGTGAAAGTGGCCCATCATGAGTCGAATAGGTTATTACACCTAATTAAAGATGTACCAGGTTCGCATTTTATTTTGGACAGCGTACACCCAAGTGTCTTGGTAGAATTAACCAAACATTGGAGGGAACAATGCTGGCTGGATGTTATTGAAGCAGGCAAAAGAGAAGGGTTGGCGGACATTACTGGTCAATGGTTTTCGGAATGGGAACATAGGTTTATGGTTATGATTGGTTCCGCCCAACGTACCGCAATCATTAACAGCACGCAGGAATGGACCAGATTACGAAAGTTACAATATGGAGGAAATGCGATATTGAAATTATTGGCGCCGCGACAGGTTGTTCATTTGGCAGGGATGCTAATTTGTTCTCACATTTTCGCCGAACAAATCGCAGCATTAGTTGGAGATGACTATCATCCAAATGATACGATAATGTGCTTACTGCAAAGACATCTACGGGTAGTGAACCAAAGACAAGACTATGCGGAAAGGCTTCAATTAATCGAGAAAGGGGCACCAGAAGCATGGAGGGATTTGTTCGAATTCTGTCATGCCCCAACTTTGTTACAAATGGCCAAAAATACCGAAAACCAACATCTGGACCAGGAGAGTCCAGTTCGTCATTAAGGGCACCGAAACAGTTGATATCAGTCACCATACGTATTTCTCATTAGACAAATTGGAACCTTATGTGAAATACAGAATGCTCGAGGACATGAAATTTGGTGCTGATGCGAAAGAACAAGGTAGATTTTCGAAGGCAGACACAAACTTAATTATCAGTCAGAATGTCAGAGGGTTTGCCCATAAAGACATAAATACCTGGATGTCAGCATGGAGACGGGGATATCCGAATAAATCAGCTGAAATGATTTTTCTTCAAGAAACTGACGTGGATTCGTTCTCGGATGGTGAAGCAATGGCAAAACAGTGGGCTCTGATGTGGGGAAAGGTGGATCAATATAAATTGTTGTCTTACTGGAGCATTTTTCCAAAAAAACAGGGAGGGGTAGCGATCCTGCTAACACCAGCGATTGCCCCGCATATACTACCATGGAAGAAAGAGCATTGGTCACAACGTTTAATCGTTTTGAAGTGGAAGGAAAGTATAATTATGAATGTTTATGGGCCATCTGGAGATGTTAAGGGACGTGAAACCTTTTACAATTCGATGCGACAAATTTTCATCCGTTGTCCACGGCACTGTTTAATAGGTGGAGACTTTAATTGTGTCGATTCGCCTACTTTAGACCGCCATGGGGGTATCAGATCGACACGGCCGGAGAGCAAAGCTTTGCGACGGGTAGTAACTGAATGGAAATTAGAGGATGCACGACACTTAATGATATCCCCTTTAGAAGAATTGACTATTGAACCCCATCAGCACTTCACCTATTGGAGAGGGTCACAAGCTAGCCGGTTGGACAGATTTTATGTATCTGGAAAATGGGTCAATTGGGTGGTCTGGGTGGAGGTGGATCCTCCACCAGTGTTTTCAGATCATAATCAAGTCAGTTTAATTTTAAAGGACCCAAGCGTATCTAGAAGCCTCACACCGGCTCGCAAATTTTCGTATCCATTCCCAGGATCACATGGGGAACGAGCAAAGTTGATGATAATGGAACAATTAGAAGATCATCAATGGAGTACGAAGCAAGCTCCTCATTGGGATAATATAATTGACTGGTGCAAAGAGGCTGTGTATAAGGTGAGGCGAACGTTGGCTCGGAAGAGGCGGAAAAGAGTGCAGCACCTTAAACGGACTATCAGTGAAACAGCGGTCACACGCAAGAATATGGTTTCAGCTATAGCGGAATCACTGCACCAAGAAAAGTCAATACGAAGAGGAGCGAGATTGCATCGATCAAAATCAGATGTAAGATGGTTGTTTAAGCGAGCATCTGTCTGGGAAAGAGACCAGACAGTATCGCAAATCCTTGCAACATCAGGACCACCTTTCGCACCAACTTTATCGATTCCAGACCGCTTCGCAGTGACCTGGTCAGGAATTTTAAGCCACAATCATAGCGAAATCGCAGAACCAGACATGTGGAAAGAAGTACAAAGATTCACGACGATACCAACAGACAGGAAAGTGACGGATGCACAGAATCAAGCATTACTGGAAGAAATTACAACAGATGACGTAGAATGGGCGATCAAAAGTATCGATAGGAGAAAAGCCGCTGGCCAGGATGGCATTGGAAATGATTTTTACAAGGATTTCTCGTCTATATTAGTGGAGCCGTTAACGCAGACGTTTAACGATATTCTGAATGGAGGACAACCACCTACGTCATTCTTGAAAGCCATAGTCATACCTTTACGAAAAAAGGGTGACTCTAACAATGCACTAGATTACCGACCCATCTCTCTATTAACAACCAGTTATAAATTGTTGGCCAAGATTTTGGCACGGCGCCTTCAGCGGTTTCTAGGGAATTTGATCGGAGAGACGCAACAGGGATTTGTTCTTGGAAGAAAGATGGATAAAGCAGTTATTCTAATGAAGGCAACCTTTGAAGCTTACCGAGAAAAAACGAAGGTGTCAGCGGCGCACAGCGCAGGGGTGCTATTCCTCGACTTCAGTAAGGCATATGACACAGTAGCAAGAAGTTATCTACTAGCAGTGTTAGCATTATTTGGTTTTTCAGCGGAGTTTGTGGATCTGATGGACCGGTTACACGCCGGAACAACAGCAGAATTTCTCGTGAACAATCAGCTTGCAAACCCGATTTCTGTTACTTCAGGTATAAGACAGGGGTGCCCATTAGCCCCCCTGTTATTCATCCTCGCGGTTGAACCACTGGCACTTGCTTTGAATGCTAACCCTGATTTAATAGGTGTTCAACCTCTGAAGAATGACTTGAATGTTTACCACCGATTTTCCGCGTTTGTAGATGACTCCACCGTGTTCCTACAACATGCGGAGCAGATACCAGAAGTATTGAAAGTGGTTAACAGGTTTGGAGATCTTTCAGGATTAAAAATTCAACCAACTAAAAGTCAGTTTGTTTTTTTAAATTCCCAGTATGTACCAAAAAAGTGGTACGGTTTACCGGTTTTACCAGAAGGGAATACTGTTCGATATTTAGGGTATCAATTTGGATGGGGAGAATTACAAACAATCAATTGGGCTCTACGATTAAGTTCTATCAAACGAAGACTTGCGACAGCAACACAATGCGGGACATCATTCATGGATCGTGTACAACTATTTAATGTGATTGCTATCCCTTCGTTGCTATTCACTGCTAGGATGTTTGATCCTCCGGTGGAGATATTACAAGAAGTCGTCAATCTTCAGAAGGCTTTTGTGTGGAGGAAGACAACAGCGAGCGAAAAAGGACGGCACAAGATGTCACCTGCACTTCTATTTACGCCACATGCAGCAGGGGGAGTTGGTTTAATATCGATTCCTGTTGCATTAAGAATCCAGAGACTAAAACTTGCGTGTCAATGGCTTCTAGCGGCGAAGGACTACTATCAGTCGGCTTGGCTAAGTCTAACGGGCATTGGGACGCCTCTTCTATCCGGGGAACGTTTATCTCCAGTCAAAGGATATAAGGAGTGTAACTCATGCAGCGTGGTAGATGCTATGGCAGGACGAAGCTTACGACGTGAGGTAATGGAATGGATGGGTCCACGTTACTCGGAGCAAATGAGCATCAAGACCTACACATTAAGGGAATTACCTCCGGTTGTCCGTAGGATGGAGGCATCGCTCGACAATAAAGGAATTGGTCTTACGCACGGAGAGAGATTCATCATTCAATTGGACATTGACGCACATCCGTATCACAGCGAGTTGCCGAGTCATTCTGTTCCCTTTTGGGGAACTTACGGTTGGGCTATGAACCCATGGATTCGAGATGGGCACGCAATGGAATTGACATCGACGAAATATGATCGGATACCCCAGCTTGCGATTCGGGATCTACATATTCAGAGACTAACTAAATCTTCGTTTGTGTGGCAGGTAATAGGAGTTCATGGGAGATCCCACACCCGGGCCAAAGTGGGACGGTGGCTCTGTGCGGTGATAATTGCGTCACCCAGAGTTTCGGTTGGGCACTATTTAGGAGAGGCCCCGCCCCTGCAGATTTGTAATGGACCAGTGTCGCTCAAGACCCTAACTTGGAAACTAACCTCAACAGGAATTATTTCCGGTTACAATGACAAGCAGGAAACATGTGTGATAGCGAAACAACAAGCAGATGGGATTCTGTGGAAAATTCTAAGCAGTTCCCTACACGATCCGATCGGAGGACACACATTAGTGAACAATAGGATAGCCTTCCATCCGCACCCTGAGGTACATCTAATCGGGTGGCCGTCAGATGATACGACTCCAGTCAACCGGATATGGGCGAAGTTTCGTAAATCGTTTCGACGGTTCTATTTTAATGGAGTTGCCCCACAGTTGAAACCCCTTCTTCAGAAATGGCAGCGGAAATGTTCTGAGAACGATTGGTGGAAACAATTACAAGACATAGAACCAAACAAGGTATGGGAACATACGAATATTTTAACGCATTACCAAGTCTGGGTCCAATTCCGTATCTCTACCATGCAGCTTAACACATTCTATGAACGCGGAGTCGGCGTCTCTGGATGTGAACTAGACAGGAGATGCAGTAGCAGGAGAACTGGACTGTATCACATATTTTGGGAATGCAAGAGGGCACAGGATTTTTGGAAACGGTTAATCTGTCACTGGAGTGGAAGCGATCAATCACTATTAGCTCTACAACAATTCCAAGGAGCAATCGTGATGAGGCAAGCGCCTCCAATTGGTAAGCCGGTCAAACAGGCAATGATGAATAAACATGGCTGGTACAGTGAAGACTATCAAGAAGTGTTCGACAGACTATGGAGTGGGATATGTGGCATTGCGACTTCGTGGATGTGGCAATTACGTAATCAGGTGATATTTCAAGGTACCGTGAAGACCGCCAGCGATCACCAAGAATTTATTTGGAGTCAATGTCAAGCGCAACTGGAAGCGGTTGCAGACTACGAATCCAAAATTCCAGAAACACGCGAGGAAGGGATCCGACTGAAGATCAGTATCAAGTGCTTATTCGACCTCACCCCAGCACCGGATCAACAAAACCCCGCACCAGACCTGTCCGAGCCAGTCAAGATAGTTCCACTAGCTGTGCCATGTTAGCTAACCCGAAGTTACATACTAGACTCAATATGTTTATAGTAGCTAATAGTTAACACTAATTAGACTACCTTTATTATTATCAATGCCACTAATCCTCTTGTGTGTTATTATTCTTCAAAGAGTACAAAGGGTAATGCTTCTTTATTACATATAAGAGGTACTTCTTATAAAAAGGGTAAATGTACTGATACAAGCCATTTACTCCAACAGTAT
>MIQA02000133.1:0-61427 GCA_001887855.2 Sclerospora graminicola | reverse complement strand
ATTAATAACCGCTACTTTAACTGCTAATGGGCAATCGTTTAGATCGATAAATGGTACATCAACATGTGCTCTGTTTCATTTTAACAATGGGGATGTTTATTTTGGAACATCTACAGCAAACAATTTAGTCTTTCAAACAAGTAATACAGGAAGAATGACAATTAGCTCAACGGGCGCTGTATCTGGTATCTCATCATTAAGCGCTACTTCTATTACAGGAACTTTACAAACAGCAGCTCAACCTAATATTACATCTACAGGAGATTTAACGCTACCTACGTCATTGACAATTACAAATGGTACTACTCCACTATCAATCAGTAATACAACCTCAACGAGTACCTTTCGCTTAACCATTCAAAATAGTGGTGGTGCTCAAGATATTGGCTCTTTTACAAACCATAGTTTCTTTTTAAATTCAAACAATACAAGACGATTACAATGCGATACTTCTGGTAATGTAGATATTTTAAATCATAATGCATCTACTATTGGATTAAAGCTTGGTGGAACATTAATTACATCGTCGGCTACTGAATTAAACTTTTTATCTGGAGCAACCGCTGGGACGGCAAGTGCAAGTAAAGCTCTTGTGGTTGATTCAAACAGAAGCATCACGAATGTTTCAAAACTAAATTTAACGAGCTTTGATGCTACAACGACTAGCGGAACTACTAATGCAAGTGCTTTTGGATTGAATATACTGGCTACAACTAATGCAAATGGTCAATATAACGCTGCAGGAATAGCTTTTAGAAACGCTCTTAGCGACGGCATGCCTCATGGAGTAATTTTATGCCAACGAACAGCAGTTGCGGCTGGCGATCTAGTGTTTCTGACTCAATCAGCGACCAATAATTTATCAGAAACTTTACGTTGTTTATCAACTGGAGCTATTGCTGTTAATGCTACAGCCAACGCTGGAATTACTTGCTTTGGTTCCGCAAACTATGTTGATGGTTCATACCAGAAAGTATTAGATTTGCAATCAAACAATGTGTCTCCAATAGATTTTTGTATTGAAATTAACTCTGGAGCAAATACAACTACCACAAATGCTACTTGGATGGGCAATTTGACTAATAATGACTTGCGATTCGGAATCAATAACTCAACTAAAATGATTCTTGATACAAATGGACGACTGGGTATTGGAACAACAACACCAAGCACTTCGTTGCATGTTAGTGGAACTGTTTCGAATACATTTAATGTTGGTGGCCAACTTTATGCTACTGGAACATCCACAGCTTACACAACAAGTCAATTGGGCCCCGTTACGGTGTCAGTAGCTGCTATGTTTGGTGGTCCTATTCAATGTTCGTCGATTTATTGTACATCGGATCGTAGATGTAAGGACATTATCGACCAACTAGACACTAATTATTGCGATAAATTCTATGACCTAAATGTTTATGAATACAAATACAAAGGGTCAGATGAAACAATTCCAAAGATTGGCTTCATTAGTCAAGAATTGTATGCAGCTGGATACATAAATTTACTATCAATGACACCGAATGAAAACTTGAAGAAAGTAGATGAAGATGACATAGAAGGATATCAGATGAACATTGATTATAGTAAAATTACAGCGATAAACTTCTGTATGATAAAAAAATTACTCAATCGTGTGAAGCAACTTGAGATGGAGCTGAAGCATAATTTTAGTAAAGCTCAATAGATTCCGGTCTGGCGACCGCTCGAACTGTAGCTACCGGAGGTAGCCGAGCAATCTTCGATTGCGGTTCGTTCGGATGTCAACAAAAAAACTTGATTTTTTTTCGTTCGCTCCAATCTACTCATATTCGACTACCTCTCCAGTTAATCGATCGATACTCATAGAACGACCGTATACGACGAGAATGAGACAATTCATTCCTAGACAAGGATAGATTGAGGCACATCTGGATTAGTTAATCGAGAGCAGTCTGCAATTAGAACACGCTGACCAACATCCCATTTGTAGGAATCAAATAATCCATTGCTAATCTCATGTGATAGAGATCCATTGATAGCTCCGAGCTTCTTGACTTCGTCTTGGAACGATTCAAATGAGTAATCATGCGTTTTGTTGAATACATTTTCATTGCCAACCATTACTTGGAAATTGCGAATGCTTGCTCCAGCTTGACAAGTCCATGGAGCTGAATCGAATGGTGATTGGAATTGTTCGGTATTGGCTGCGCTTACAAAATGCCCAGAGCTTGTTTCGCTAAATGGGATCAGAGCTACGTATTTGATATTTTTTAAGCTAGCAGACAATTGAAAGCTAAATGCAGCGTTTTGCTGAGAGTTTTGCTGTCCAATTCCTGCACGCCCCTTAAAATACTGTGCATAGCAATCAAGGTAATTGATTTTCTTAATAGGTTTAGCAACAATTTGACTTTGATTGGCGATATCGTAGAAAGGAATATATAGACGAGTCGTTGTAAATGGGAAGATTTGACCAGAAGTCGAGATCTGTGTAATGTTGTTGGACATAACACCAAAGGCAACACGAAACGAACCAGCTCCACCAGTTGTTAGTTTCCCTGCGTTTGGATTACCAGTAGCAGCACTTGCGACCATTACAGGGACCGTTGAGCAACCGTTTAAAGATACAGACGATAAGCTCATGAAATCTCCAGTTGCGGTTGTGATATCAACAAAGCCGGTATTAAATGTCATTGTTAGTTTGATTTGAGGGTTTGCAACAAGATCTAACTCCTTGAAAATTGGATGTAAATCAACTAAACGAATCTTTAATACGTAGTACCAAGTACCAGCAACACCACCAGCTGTCGTTACACCTGCTACATACCCTCCAGTACCTTGCTGTTGAATTTTAGCGAGAATAGATCCACTTCGTGTTGTAGGCCAACCAAGAGGGTTTGTTGCTGTAATCGTTGCTCCAGTGGCATCAGAGGTACCAATTTGCTGTGGATTCCACATAAGACGTTGGATTAATCCAGTGTTCAGAGCTGGTGTCGTTTCAGGAATTAAGCCAGTAGCTACACTCGTGGCAGCATTGACAGAATTATTAACATACCCATCTCCTTGCGTTGATGTTGCTGGACTGCTACGGGAGTTGCTAAGGAGCGACCATAATGGAGCGACCAGTGCCACTATTACGTAATCACAAGGAGGCGACCGTGCATATGAAAGGGGCAGACATGTGCATAGAATCAAGTTGTCAGATACTGTATTAAAAAATGGTTATTCGTTTTCTGTGGTATAACCATCAACTGCCATAAAATGATGGCATCGACCAATTTTTTGGTGCCATTTGCTTGTGCCACGACCTCTAAAATTAGTAGAGCTACCTCTCGCATCGTCTCTCAAGACACTCGCCGCATATTGTCGTCCATGCGTCCTTCAATGGCCGTCAGCGATGCCACAAGACTTGTTGGCATCTGCGCGGCATCGATTTCCATCACCCTACGCACCACCTTTTAAGCTTTGCACTCTTTCCGCCAAGTATTTTGCTCCCGCTCCAGTAAACACATTACAAATACTGGTAAATTGAGATCCACAAAGTGTTTAACGCTGCTACTGCTACTGATGGCGTAGCGTAGGGCTTTAAGCGCTCCTGCACGTAAATATGTCCGAGTCACATACTAATCGACGCATAGCATTCATAAGTCGCACCATCGGAAAACTATCGAGCAGGAGCGGGTCATTCTTTAGTTCCTACATATAATCAGTGGTGTATACAAGTTCGTGAGCTTTATAAAGAAAATAAAAAAGTAACATTCGTACGTAGCAGATGCGGCGGGTACTGTCGAGTTTAGACTTGCGGTCTAGATTACTGCGTGTGCAGATGACCGCCGAACTTCCGTCTCCGGGCGAAGCGGAGCCTCGTTGGTGGGGCGAGGCGGTGGGGGGATTTTGGTGTTTTGTATACATCCTTGTATACACGATTGCGTTTAGTAAGGGCCCGATTTAACGACATTTTAAGATGTAATTTCATTAAAAAAAATTACGGGAACAACGGCGATTGATGGTTATACCAAACAAACAAATTTTTAACGTCCAAATTGCCAACTTGAATTTATGCACATGTGTGCCTTTTCATACGCGCGGTTGCTTCGTTGTGATTACGTAATAGTGGCACTGGTCGCTCTCTTATGGTCGCTCCTTAGCAACTCCCGACTGCTACCACTTTGTGGGAAGTTTAGACTGCATACATCATCTGGAGAAAGAAAGCAATCTGCACCGTTCTTTGCTAAATCATCATCACACCATTCAGTTTGAGCGCGTAAATTGTTCCAATAATTTTTAGTCATTGCTCGTAATGATAGATTTTCCATTGATTTCAACCGCTAATTTATCAACAATGTTCCAAACACCAGCTTTTAATCCTACAGCAAACCGATTTAGAGTACCATTAAGAGCAGAGGCAGAAGTATTCTTTGCTGTTACCACATACGGAACTACTACATAAGAATCTCGAAGGCTGCCATAGCCAGTCGAGCCATTTAGTTGTGAAGTCGCATTAATGATGACAGTTCCCGATTGATATGAACCGTTGTTGTCATCAACGACATTTACAACACGCTTATCTTTACTCACACTGATAACTGGGTCAGGACTAGTAGTTGAGTCAAATAAAAACGAATCTGCTAATTGCGTGCTATCACTCATTATTGTAATTGAAGTTTAATGCCTGTTATATTATGATTAGCTATATATAAGCATTACATAATGATTTTTAAATTAAATAAATTGGGTGAATCGACTGCTAATGAACTACAAGAGCTCGCAAATCAGCTGAATGTTCATATTGATGGGATAATAGATTTTAGAAAAATCAGAGACCCCCTAGGGAATGGAAACTATATTATATTGCTTCGATTAGACTCAGGTGTAGGCCATTGGGTTTGTGTGTGCAACAATGAATACTTTGATTCGATGGGTTTAGGGCCTCCAAGAATTCTGGGCACCATGAAATATAATGATAAACAGTATCAAGGCTCATATGATGACTATTGTGGGTTATGGAGTCTGTTGTATCTTTATAGCAAACAACACAACCGACCTGATTTATTCAGACATTTTTACGATTTGAATACAGAAGTTTCACTTTGTTAATATAATTATGAATAGAATCAGACGATACAGAGGAAGCGGAGTTAATGAAGTTGCTCCAAAAGATGATCATAGAATCGATGCAATAATGAAAGAATTGGAGTTTCTTCGCTCTGAGTTAGCTCAAAAAAAGGTTGAGACATCCATTTCAAAATACTTTAATGAAGAGATATTTACAAAAGATAGAGAAGATTTACTCAAAGGTGGATTTGTTAGCAAATGAGATTATCTCGAAGTTCCATTAACAATACTGAATGCCAGATACAAACAGTGGTGTATCGATACTGGACATAACCGTATGTTGCGTAAAGCGATCGTTGAGAACATCCGAAACGATAAGGTTGATGGAGTTGTGTTCAAATATTATGACGGATACGACAAAATACGTGTTTTTCCTAGTTAGTGTGCTTTTCGTTGATGTTTTGACACTTCTTTAAACTGGCACTGATTAAATCAATTTCTTTACAAAGCTGTAATATTTCTGATGCTGAATGCTTTTCTAATTCTGGGTAACTTAAGTTACTCATATAAATCACTCGTTTTCTCGGTATTTACCGGTACATGTAGTTCGACATCGTCAACATAACCAGTATCATCGGCATCGGATAGATACGTAATATCCATTCTACTTATGGCTATATTAGTAAATATATTTTTATCCCATCACGTGTCCTCGATTGATTGGCTGAAATACGAATAGAGAGAACGTCCCTCACACAGAAAGCAATTGGAAACATGGTGACGCTGTTCTGCGCGCTCGTCGGTGTGAAGGGAAGCGCGTTCTCCGTGAAGATCGATGCGAACGAGTTGGTGGATGACTTGAAGGACGCTATCAAGGCGAAGCAAGAGTACACCTTCGCTGCGAGCAAACTGCAGCTGTTCCTCGCCAAGAAGGGCGACTCGTGGTTGCCAGACGATGACCCTGCTGCGCTGCAACTGGAAGAAGGGAAGGTTCACAATGACATCCAAACGTTGATCAATGGAGAGAAGATGAAGGCGACGTGGCCAATCGAGGATGTGCTGAAAGCCAACAACATGACCAAGCCAAAGCCGAAACAAATCCACGTGTTGGTGGTGGTTCCACCGTCCAATAAGAAGCAGCGTTTGGAGTGGCGCTCGACTCGGTGGGGATCACACACTTATGACCCGAATTCACGGTACTTCTTGCTGGAGAAAGAGGACATGGATGAGTCCGGACTTCCACCTATTCGCCTGATGCTCTATTGCAGACCCACCTTCCACAGCCAGGTCGAGTTCTTGCGCGAACGAGTATTGAATGAAGGTCATCTGGGCTGGATCCTCGGTCCTCCAGGTACAGGAAAGTCAACAACTGCAATGGCATTCGCGTCGACTCTGAACAGAAGTGAATGGATGGTGACATGGATCCACGTGGGCAAGAGCCTGAAGTGGCGGTGTGTGCGTTTGATTGGCGATGAACGGAAGACTAGAGCTATCGACATTGCGGACATGGATGAAGTGTTGCCGATTGATGACGACACAATGCATCACCTAGTACTTGTGGATGGGTGGACCCCTGCAGACTCCTTTATTCAGCTGACCGTGAAATGCGTTGAATGGTTCCTTCAGAGGAATGTGATGAAGCAGCGGCGACTGTCGTTTGTTTGTTCCGTTGCCGCCCGTGGTAAGTACCAAGAGGACATGGAGATCCTGACAGGCGCAATGGAGTTCCATGTGTGGTCGTGGACTTTGGACGAGTACCTTGATGCGATCAAGGATGACGAGGTATTCCAGAGTGTGTCGCAATGTCTGGATGCCCCTGCAGTGTTGCCGGATGAAGAGATGTCTCACGCGGCAATGGTAGAGTCCAAGTATTACTACGCTGGTGGTTCCTGTCGTTATATGTTTCACTTCCGTACTGCGACCGTGGCGACAAAGTTGAGTGATGCCGTGGATACTTTGAACGATGCTGCGACTGTTGAAACAAGTGGCCAGCGTTCATCTTTAAGCATCAACCGTCTGTTTGGGATGTTCCAGCGACCTCATGACGTTGGTGCTGTGTCGCCAGTGATCAGTCAGTATGTTGCTACACTAATTGCCGTCAGACGCGGTCCAGAGGCTATCAAGAAGTTCATGTCGACGCATCGAGACAGTTCAAATCCAGCATTGAATGGATGGATGTTGGAGATGGTGTTCTTCGCAAGTCTTCGAAATGGCGGTCTCACCCTTGTCGATGCGGCAGGAAACACGGTTGACACGTGGGGTGAATCAGAAATTGAGATTGCGGATGGAATACCTCCGATTTCTTTTTCTCACACCGTTTGGATCAAGCCAAAGAAATGGAACCAAGGCGGATACGACGCTATTATGGTGTGCAAGCGTACTCGGCATGTGCGCTTGGTGCAAGTGACGAGTGCCCACAAGCATTCTTTTCGTATCGAACACTTCTATGGATGGTTGAAAATGCTGTCGGAATCGCCCGAAAGTTTTGAGGTGGAGACAATGGAGATAATCTTCGTCGTCGAGCAAGACAAGCTGAGCGCGTTCGACTTCACAACGGTGACGGGAGATGGGCTCCTCGTACCATTTGGTTGGCCGAAGGGTAAGGAGAAAGACTCGGTACGGCTGGTAGGGGTTCGAGGGTTATATAATCTGTAGCGTTATGCAGACTTTTATTCATCTCCTCTAATTCTATTCGCTGCAATATTTGCAAGCAACGTAATCAATCGTTGTCTGAATCGCACGTGTTGTTGTGCAACGGATGAAGAAAGGATTGCATCAGCGTCTCACGAGACGACCGGCTGATGTGTATATACCACCTCTGTTCTGTTTTTTATGGACATTTCTTCAAAAAAGCATTTGCTCTGAGATTAGTATAACCTTACAAATTTTATGCTGTCTGTTTGAATTTTCAACTCCAACTTTTGCGCGCCATTTTAAAAAGTTGAACGAATACGAGCCAGATACGACCTCGGGGACAAGTAAAACGCCGAAGAGAGGCGTTTTGATGCCACCTCAAAGATTTCGCTCTCAAGTTGATACATGAAGGGAAAGTGCAACATGAGCAACTGTCCAGGCTAAGGAGGAAAGAAGAACCTTCAACCGCACAAGCGTGTTTGCGCGACCGCGGAAAAATCTTTTCGAAAGCCCGACATAAGTATGATGCGTTGATCCGTTACGCTCGGAAGATTTAACTGGAAAATGCGGGCGACGACATTATAACGACGTCGTTCACTCGAATCACTATAGGCAAGGACGAATTCTGCAGAAGCAATGGAGACACAAAAAGAAGGCTCGGCAAACCTATGACCAATTCCTATCATAGTTGAAGAAAATAAGACCAAGTCAGGATGACATTTTCCGAGTTTTGAAGCTGGAGATGATCTCCGATATTGCGGCTGTCCCTGTCTTTATGTACGTCGATGTATGGTTTATTTACTGCACGTATTTTTTTACTGACTCGATACGTGCTATAATTACTACGGCAATGAAGGAGGCGATGGCAATAGCGAATTCGCAATGAGCAGCTTCATGGAGAACATAAAGAAAGACACGATCAATACGTCGCTTCAATTTTTAGAGCAAATTGAAGGCCGCGATTCGTTTTTTCATTTAACCCAGATTCTAATATTGTTGACGACGTGTTCTTGATATGATGTGGTGGAACATGTACACCCGTCATTCCTCGTATAACACAAAGCGTTATCTTATTGAAGTGGTCGGTCATTTTTTTTGTTTAAGTAGAACAGGAGCCAACCCTTCATCTCTTATATTCCACCCAAAAAAGCGAGGCGGAGTGCTGCCCAAAATTTTGGCAAATATCCATTAAAAACCGAACAGAGTAGTAGATTGATGGTGTTGTGCCATGGTTGATGCTTGATGCGAACGACACATGGTGCGACCTTTCCTGAGGACGATGTGATATAGACACAATTAAGCTTCTCTCTGATAGCCTGTCTAAACCGATAGTGTCAAGATGGTAGCGATTTGCCTCCAATCTTGAGCTACTTCTTGAACAATGTATTCATTCCCCAAAGCTCGTTGGTTCTGATCACCTTTATGATCTGATAACCTGCAGAACCACAACAAGGACTTGACAGATGTTACTGCTAATAGAGGTTCTAGATTCAGATAATGGAGGTTGAGACAAAAAAAAGGTTATTGATATTTTTTAATTTTGTCCGCTAAATTCGTTCAAGTGAAACGCGGGACGAGTGGCCGAAACGAGGGACAGTGGGGGACAGTAGCTTGGGCAGATGGCAAATTGAATTGTGAGATTGTCTTTTGTGATGCTAGCCTAGCGGTAGAGACTTACGCTGCTTTCTCTGTGAGTTTTCTTGTCCAGCGCATTCTGAACTCAGTCCCAGGTCATGCGTATGCTGCGACCCGGCGGAGAACTCTCCGTCGTATCTCTGAGTTGTCGCTCCAAATATCAAGATAGAAATTTCTTGTACGTATATAAACAAAATGAAAAAAACAATAAGAAATAAATACTCTAATCCAGATATTTCTGTGTCTCTCAGCTATGCCCCGAACCTTCGCGAATTTTTGGTGTTGGAAAATGATTCAAAAGTGCTTGTTCTTAATGAGGATATAGGAAAGTCGGTTTGGTTGTGTTTTGTGGAAAGGAGGTGTGGAATAGGTTTGTTGATCTTAGAGGGTATAGAACGGTCTGTAGGGTTGTGTGAGAAACGTTGAAAAAAAAACGTACACGTAATGTTCTATATATTACTACTGGTGTAGTCGCTCTCAGAAAATCTTCCTGAGACGCGAACACCCACGGGGGTCCCAGACGACTGACTACCGGAGGGGGTACTCCGTCCATCCGAGTCATGATCCGATCCGGCTCCATGCCGGCTGGATCGGTCGCTTCCATCCGCTTGATCGCGACTGCTCGAATGTTGCATGTTGAAAGCTCACCTTGTGTACCCGTCAGTACTGGGTGGTTAGCTCTCCTGGTGGACCCTAGGGCGAAAAGTGTAAATCCGTCCAATAGGGAGATGAGGGTTAGGACTAGGGGTAGCTCCTGGGCGGAAATCGTCACCGGGGAGCTCGTCTGGCAATACACTTGAACTTTGTATAGTGCCGGCTGGGCCGAGAATAGTCGATCGGCCAGCTAAACCAATAAGACACTTGAAGTTTGTATAGTGCCGGCTGGACCGAGAATAATCAATCGGCCAGCTAAACCAATAACGATGAAGGGCGAATCCAAGTGTGTATATGAGGCAGATACAACTCCACACTCTTCCACAGAAGGCCAAAATGTCACCACTTCCCAATACTTAATTCCGTGTTCAAAACACGGGCGACTTGAGGTGAGTATACGAAGTCGCCGCGACTCCCGGTCAGGGGACTTCCGGTGGGTTAACTTAACCTTCCCCGGGCAAACCAATAACAGCGAGAGGGGACCTTGTTAGCCTCTGCCGTGAACCAATAAAAGCGACTTGCGTCTAAGAAAGCGAAACGTATACTGATTTATCCTATGTCCAATACTCCCTTTGTGTAACCTACCTCAAATAACACGGCTGACCAGTCATGTACCTTACCCAACGCAATCCGGCTAACTCCGACTTTGTGTACCCGCCCAGCCGGTACACCGACCTCCAATAGTACCAACCCGGCCGGTACATCAAACCAATCTGGTACCAGTCCGAATGGTACATTGTACCCGGCCGGCTCAGCCGGATAGCCACCCATCCGCGCTCCTCGGCCGCTGACGCAAGCAATTCCTTGGCAGCCTCTCATACGATCCAGGTGCCTACTCCATCCACTGGAACAATCATCTTCTTTCAGGCTCCCATCATTCCATCTTTGCAAACAATCCGCCACTTCGGCTGCCCGCCATCCGCGCCTCGGCCGTCAAGCATCCATAGTCCACCCGCCTGCTCAGCCCGCCTGTCCGACTATCCACGCCCCTTGTCTCGTCCGTCGGCCTGATTTTCAGCCGGGCGCCGCCCGGCCGCTTGCAGGCGCGCCTGGCAGCTCCCAGATTGCATCTTATTTCTGACCGGCCTTGGCATCCGGCTAAGGGTGACATTTCAGCCAATCCGGTGCGGGCATCCATCATCGTTAGTCCGTTAACTTCTGAAGCACTTCACCACACGGCCGATCAAGATCCCGAAGCAGCCGTAGCTGACCAAGTCTGCATTCATGAAGGGGGCGAGCTATATGTTGAAGGCATGGAAGATCAGATGGCGGTGCTACCTGAGGTAACCCCCTGCCCCCCAGCAGTCACTATTGACGATCTACAAGTGGGATACCCGGATGTGAACACCCCAGAAGAGATCGACAGATTGAAGGATATTATATGAGAAAGACAACATCTGCTGATCGGACCAGGAAACGCACTTCCTCCGGCCGCCCATGGGGCGGTATGTGACATTGATGTGGGAGGCGCCAAGCCGGTCGCACAAAGATGCCGAAGAGTCGCCCCCCAGTATCGGGAAAAGCTGTCAGAGCTTATCAAGGGTTTGCTGGCCACCAAGATAATTCAGCCGTCCACCTCGCCATGGGCCTCGCCCATTGTAATTATTATCAAGAAAAATGGGGTGGATATAAGGTAGTGCATTGACTACGGCTGGTGAACCGGCTGACTAAGCTGATGATTTACCCGATGCCGCTGATAAACGACCTGCTGGAGGACTTGGACAAAGTTTTGTGGTATTGCTCATTGGACATGGCCAGTGGATTCTGGGTGGTCTCTATGACCGATCGTGCACGGGAGATCTCGGCGTTCGTGACGCCCTTCGGGTTGTTCGAGTGGAACCGGATGCCGTTCGGTCTGAAGAATGCCCCGCAGATTTATCAGCGGCTGATAGATAACGCGCTGTATGGACATTTCAAGATCAGGACGGATCAAGATCCGGCTCTGGTCGGAGATGTGTTCACCGAAGGTGACCCGGACCCCGACCCGAAACCTTCAGTTTCGGGGCGGCGGTCTTACATTGATGGCATTCTCGTTACGGCAACTACCTGGGATTTACTGTGTGACAAAGTGGAGAAGTTGATGATTACGTGTGAAAAATGGAACCTTTCGATTAGTGTGGTTAAGAGTTTCTGGGGAAAGACTAAGGTGACCTATTTGGGTCATCAAGTTTCGATTGCCGGATTGGAGGCTAATCCGAAGGATTTGGAGTCTTTGAGTAATCTGCCTTTCCCGCGATCCCTAAAGGCTATGCAATCCTTTTTGGGCAGCCTGAATTATTACAGTCGGTTCATCGAGGATTTCGCAGTCTATGCGGCGGTCTTGTATGAGATGCGGGAGGTGGATTACCATAAGCTGAGAGAGCAGGATAGGCAAGCGGAGACGCAAGCCGGGCTGGCAATATCAGCCAATGAGATGCCTCCCTTGTCAGCTATTTCGCCCAATGAGAAGGCACCCTTTTCAGCTATTTCGGCCAATGAGAAGGCGCCCTTTTCCGCCCCGACAAGCGGCCGGCCGCCGGACCCCTGCGCGGCCGGCCCGGACGACCACATGACCCGGGCGATGGTGGCCTTTGGTATGTTAAAGGCGAAGATGGCGACCACACCGGTCCTGAAACATTTCGATGTTAATAAGACTCCGGTGGTCATCATCTACGCTAACAAGTGGGCGATCTCGGCCGCTCTCGTGCAAGATCATGACGGAGTGTACTGTCCCGTGACCTTCACCAGCCGGACCCTGAAGGCTAATGAAGTCAATTACGGATTGGTGGATAAAGAAGTTTTGGCTCTATTGCGGATCTTGGATGTGTGTTATACTATGTTGGTGTCGCGGCCTATCAAAGTACTATCTAGACGGTCGACCCTATCATGGCTCCTGACGGCGAATGGAATTGACGGCCGGCTGGGGAGATGGGCGGCTCTGCTGTCTCAATGGTCCCTCGAAGTGATTAAGTGTACCAAAGGGGAAGAGGAAATATTGGGCACACTGGCTGCCAGCATTACCCCCAGGGCAGAAGTGGAGAAAGCACTGTAGCGATCGCGCCTCGGAAGCAGCCTCGACAAACTATCGCATTACCGCTACCAGCAGTGGGACCCACGGAGGAACTAATGGTTTTGAGTTTTGACGGGTCGGCGAGTGTAAAGAAAGGGGTCGGGGCCTATAGTGCCATTGTGTGGAAGTTGCCCGAATGGAAAGTGGTCGCGGCCGCCTCAGATTTCACGCCTGGCATTACGGTGAACGAAGCAGAGTACAGAGGGCTGTTGCTTTGCCTAGATCTGTTGGCTGGCCGGACACAGGGGCGGATCATCATATGTGGTGACTCCAATCTGGTGATCCGGCAAATCACAGGAGAGATAGATTGCAAGGCGCCCCGGCTGAGATTGTTGAATGATCGGGTTATGTCCGCCTTACGGAGATGGCCGGAGCACGAATTGCTACACGTCAAACGAGAATGGAATAAGAGCGCTGATAACTTGGCTACGCTGGCTATGCGCGACAACGTGGGGGTAACGGTTTCCGATCCAGCTTTGCTATCAGATTTGACGGAGATCAACTGGCTGCCCGAGATTATCCATCCGGCCAACACGGAGGAGATAATCCGGGTGAGCGCCGTCACCCGATCGCAGAAGCGCCGTTCTTCAGCCGCTGGCTCACTATCCCCAGAAGTAATGAACGAAGGGATAGTTCAACAGTTACGAGCGGAGCGGATTGTCCAAGCGCAGGACGAGGAAGAGTGGATAGTGGATCTCAAGGCATACCTTAGCGGGGAGGTGGATAAACTGACAGCCGAACAAGCTAAAGAATGCTTCAAGCTGGCCCCGGATTACGAAGTGGATGAAAACGGGCTACTGTTTTTCTACCGGGATGCTGACCAGCCGGAGATCGAGAGAGATAGATCCGCTCGGCTAGTTGTACCCACTACCCTGCAGCCGGATATCCTCCATCATTATCATGTGAGCTTGGAAGGAGGACATCAGGGCATCGGCCGGACATATCACAAGATTAAGGCGCATTTCCACTGGCGGGGGCTTTACCGTAGCGTCCAGGCCTATGTGGGAAGTTGTCCGGATTGTGAAACAGGGAAGGGCCGGCCGACCATTAGAGGGCGATCGCCTGGGAATATACAAGCCACCTATTCTTTTCAAGTCATTGCGATGGATCATATCCCGTTCTTACCCAAATCTCGAAATGGGAACACAGAGTTGCTGATCTGGACGGATTTGTTTACCGGGCTGGTCATAGCAAAGGCTAGCTCCACCCGTACCGCCCAACAGGTGGCGCAAAGCTAAAAACGAGGAATATGTGTTTAGGCGTTTCGGGGCGAGCGAGGTCATCCGGCACGACAGGGAGCCCGGATTTATGGCAGACGTATTCCGAGCCTTCAACAAGATCTTAGGACAGAAACAGAGCGCAACTATGGCTTACCGCCCGCAGGCGAATGGAAAGGCCGAAAGGATGGTTCAGACTCTAACCAGAGCCCTCAAGATGTATGTGGTGGAGGCGGATCAGTGCGACTGGGATGAATATGCCGAGAGACTCGCTCTCAATTCGTCGTACGATCGGGTAAGGGGCGACACCCCTTTTTATTTGGCTTACGGGTGGGATCCCCGATCCTCTTTGGAAGCCGCCATACCAATAGGGTGCACCACAAGCCGGGACAGAGACGCCCGCCGCTGGAGGATGGGAGTACAACGCCACTACTCACTGGCGAGAGAACAGGTAAACGAACGCCTCTGACAAGCAATCAAGGACCGCGCCGATCAAAACAACGACCGAGCCAGGGAACTCGGCATCGAGCCCGGCTCCCGGGTGTGGATGTATCTGAATCGGGTCAAGGAGGGCTATGCACGGAAGTTGGCGCATATGTGGCATGGCCCCTTCCGAGTAGCAGAGCTGGTCGGGGATCATGCAGTTAAGCTGGTCACGGCCGGCACGGAATATAGCGTTTTCCCGATAGTGCATGTTTCCAAGGTGAAGTTGGTTAAGCATTTCCCGGACCGCCCGAATACACGCCTTACGGTGGAAAGCGACCGGCTGGATTTCGATGAAGCTTTACTGCCGGAGGATAGCTGGGACAAGCCGTTAGACCCGGATGAATACGAAGTAGAGGGAATTTTGGACGTTCGAAATGGACGGAAGACCCGGTTCGGGCGGATCCACAGAGAGTTTCTCGTGCAGTGGAAAAATTGCAAGGAGCGGTCGTGGGTGGACGAACAGGATTTAAATTGTGGAGCTTTAATGAGAGAGTTCAATCGCCGGCGGGCGAGCCGAAACCGCTTCGGGGTCATGCAGACCCACGAAGAAGGTGAAACAGAGAATTAGTCCGTCCGGTTCCAGGGCAGCAGGCACGGCCGGATCAACTGACACCATTCAGCCGAACAATCGGCGGATGGAAACTAGTCCGGTCAGATATGGGCCGGCCGGTTTTTTCGGAGCTATCTTCGAATCAGTATGGTGCCGGATGGATAGTTTTTTTTGGAGCTATCTTCGAATCAGTATGGTGCCGGATGGATCGGCTTTTCGGAGCTATCTTCGAATCAGTATGGTGCCGGATGGATCGGTTTTTTGGAGCTATCTTCGAATCAGTATGGTGCCGGATGGGAGATGTCGGATGAGAAAGATGAACAAGTGGTTACTTACGTGGAAAATGGAAAGAAAAGTGTATTATCGAGGTTAATAGCCATTAATGAATGGAGAAGATAAGAGTATGCAAGGCTAGCCTCATGGGTCATCCCTGGCGAAGCTCAGCAGAACATGTTCCGGAGTCGGGGCACGCGGAGGCCAGGGTGACGATCGGGGTCCTGCCGGAACTGGTTGCGCCACGGATCTTGTTGGTCGAGCGCATCGAGCGAAGCTTGGAGAGTGGTAACCTGACGCCGACCCAGTCCTGGATACCAAGTCTCGCTTTCGGCCGAGTTCCCGCTTTTCTCCACCCGACGGTTGGCCAGATGTAGCATGGTAGGGTGGAGAAAAATATCCAAGTCGCAGTGGCCGTGCTGGATTCCGTCAACCACGAAGCTGCAGAGCTTGTCCAGCTCTCAGTCGCGCGGTTTCGACGGTTCTTGCGGTCGGCCCGGTATTTGGCTAGCTCGGGGGACTCACGCCCGGCGGCAATGGAAATGAAGAGGTGATGGGTAGACTCCCAGATGGCTTGCCCATGCCGAAAGAGGTACCCCTTACAGACTTCCCGAAAGTCCGCAAACCAGCCGACATGGGGCAGACCGATGTCCGGCATCTTTGTCGCCAGTACGGCCCAGGGTTTCCGGGACAAGATTGCGTTCAGCGGCTCGATCGCCACTAGCTTGGCATCCCAGTCCTCGGCCTTGGGTATAGCGGGAGCCGGCGGGAATATCCACAACGGCGGGCGAGTCAACGCCCGGGTGACAAGGGCACCAGTGAGGTCTTGGATACACAAGCCTTCCAACTGCGCCTTTGACCAGGGAATAGCCGCAGCCAGTTCGAGGGCCGTCATAACCTTCCGGCGGGGGATCCACAACGGAGGGGACTCCTCTGAGGATTCCTTGGACTCGTTCTCGTCGAATACGAAGGGGTCCGGGGAAGGTAACTCCTCGAGGCCCTCAGCGGCGACCTCATCATAGTTCATCTCCGGTAGGTCGGGCGCTCCCTCTCCATCGGGAGAGGCGGTGGACGGGCCTTGGGGATCATGAGGGGAGACACTAAGGAGAGCCGGGGCAGACGAAGCTTTAGACGAAGATCTGGTAGTGCGAGGACGATGGGAGGACTTCCCAGAAGCCGGCGGGGCCGAGATCGAAGTGGGGCTAGGACCCGGCCCGCTGTCTCCATGACCTAGAGCCGCGCTCACCGGCGCGGCGGACCGTTTAGGCCGTTTGGCTGCCACGGGGCCGCGGAGCGACGCAACCCGGCTGGACCGACGTTTTCCCTTATGCGCAGGCGAATCTTCAGTGGACGAGAGAGAAGCCGCCTGCTCGCCGGCTGGCACTGGCGGCGGGTTAGGGTCTTGAGAAGTATCCCAAATCCGTAGACGAGAAGCCTTTCCCGTGCCACCGGTCATCGATCCGGGGGCGGACGCCTCCGCGCTGGATGTCCGGACGGCCGTGGCGGAACCAGCGGCTGACGAGAGAAGTGGCGTGGCGGAAGCGGCTGGATCAGGGTCTCGCGGACAAGCTAAGTCAAGGAGGTGCCTAATAGCCTCCCGGATGGGGGCAGGGCCCTTCATTAGACGCCCCACCCGGGCACCCGAAGCGGCTAGCCGAGCTCGATCTTCCTTGAGAGAGGACAGGCAGTCCGCGCGCTCCTCCGCAAGCTGGGTAAACGCCTCCCGGGCTTCACCCACACCCGATTAATTCTCGGTGTACGCGGCCTCAAGCTCCCGGATTCGGCGCTGGAGCTCAGGCGGTGCGGAGGCCGACTGGTACAGCGCCTTCTGATATTTCGTCAGCTTCTTGGCGAGCCGGATCCGGCGAAACTCCAAATTGCCCAGCTCTAGTTGCGAACTCTCCAATCGTTGAGAGAGTTTGATGTAGCTATCGTAGCGCGCCGTCAACTCGCGCGCGGTCTGAAAAGACTCGACCATCAAGACGCGGAGGTTCGTGACGTTTTGCTCTGAGGATACACACAGAGTGAGCGAGTGGAGAGACGAACCTAAATGTACTTACTCTGGATTTTCAAGGCAGCTATGGCCTTCTGGTTCAAGATGCGCTGTGAGTCCGACTGATGTTGGAGGTGATCTCTCGCTTGGAGAAGGTCGGCCTTCTCATTTTCCAGTCGGCTAATGCGGTCTCGGGATTGGAAGGTGGCTAGCACCTCCCGGACCCGGGATTCATCCGCTTGCTGACTAGCCAGCCGTGCGGTTACAGCCAACTCGGTGTTAGCCTGCTCTAGGCTAGCTACTTGAGTGGTTAGCGCAGCGATTTGAGCTTGCAGGGCAGCCACGTCGGGCTGCCCTGGGCGACGCTCTAGGCCGGCCGGATGGGCATCCGGGCCTACGGCCGATGGCTGCGTATTGGCCGGGGAGTGGCCCGGCATGTGACCGGTGGGTGCGCTGTCACGGTCAGACATAGGGGCGGTGAAAGTCAAAGTGTGGGAGATGTGGTGAGCGCGTGCCTCAATCGTTGTGCGGCTGCGACAAGGCTCAGGGGCGGCTGTGGTGAAGTGTTCCAGAATTAACGGACTGATGATGATGGATGCCCGCACCGGATTGGCTGAAATGTCGCCCTTATCCGGATGCCCGGACCGGTCAATAAGGCCATGGTCCAAAACTTTTTATTCTCATTCTCAAATCTGATATGTTCCACTCCAAATAAAGGGTACTTTTGGACCACGAAACAATTTTCATTCTATGCGACAGTCATGCGGTTGTCATTTTGAAAAATGTTCGGTCCCACGCAAGAGGCAATAATGGCGAATTTGCTACCGTCGCCGAGATTGGTGGCTACAATACATACACCCGCGACGAGGATGTCAAAGTTTGGCTCAGTGAACTGGCGTTTTTTGCTATACGCTGAGAGGGTTTGGCAGTGACGCCTACGCTACTTAAGTTTGAAACCGATATGCAACTGTATATACAGTTCTGTCAATTCGTAATGTAGATCCATTGTCATACCGATGGAGGGTTGTTCCTTGCAGGACTAAGTGCCACGTGAGCAGGATTGAGCACAGTTTCAAAACTAGGGTGCTATCTTAATTATTAGTCTGCAACTTGATATACAGGAAGGACGCCTCATGCAGATTCCCCATCATATCGTACGGAAAGGTAGCAAAAATCAATTTCTGTCGAGCGTATACGGGGACTAATGGGCAGCCCAAAATGTAGGATTACAACTGGCGCTGAACTGGTGCTTAGAGTACATGGACGATGTCAAGTGCCCTGTCAGCGTCGCATTGGATTGGAGCTCTGAAGCCTCAATCGCGGCTGTGATTTGCGGAATCATCTCTTCCAAATCAATCATAGGAGTAGATAGAGAGACGTTAGACTCAGTGATTAGCCCTCTTGTTATTCGAGCGTTTGTCAGCGTATTTGGATGCGTAGTCGAGCACCAAAACGAAAGGGTTCCGGTGCAAGTTGTCTTTGTACCAGGTCTTCAGTCTGTCGGTAAATCTGAGGTCCGGGAACAAACAGTTCTCTTGGATCTTCCGTGGCCAAATAACGGTAGATCCGACCATGTTGTTCCTTCTTTTTGTGATGTACACGTCGCTCTATTCAACATAACTATCGAGCCTCTTGGCGATGAAGACAACACTGACAGCAGTACGACTATAACACCAGAAGTACAATGGGTGAGGTACGATTAGAAGCGCTACGGCAGGTGGGAGACCAACTAGAACGCATTGGAGCCAAAGCTGTTTTATCGCAGAAAATCGTACCAAAATACCTCCAACTGCCAAAGGCATTTTCACGCTTGATCGACTATCCTCCACAAATATTCGTAGGTCAAGTTCTTTCAAGAAAGAATGAAGAGCATGATGTATAAATGTCCACGACGTGTGACTTGATAGGAGGTGTGCAAATGCTAAGCGGAGCCACCATTTTAAGCGATTAGAGGATCGATGACAGCATCACCAGTAGCGCCCTTGGCTATTTATCTCTCATCACGGCACAAACTATAGGTTATTCGATTGTACCGGGAGACTCAGACCCCGCTCAATGCTCGACGCTAGCATCCTAGACGTCATGCAAGCTAAGCGAGATGCGCTAGTGCTCGTTATAGAAAGCGTATGTACGCTAGCCGATACTACGTCAGTCGTCCGAGCTTTTTAATATGAAAAGGCACATGTTCATCTCGTCTATTCATTGTCTGCAGCATCAATCATCAATAGAAATGCTGGATGGTGTCGTATCCAGACAGGTCCTCACTCGCAAGATAAGGTACCAGCAGCGGGTCATATTTTTCGTCCTCCTCTAGTCCATACTGCGGAAGCAGGTTCGATGTCATTACAGGCGTGTAGCTTTCTGGCAGATGAAATCCTTGACACACCACGAACGCCTCATTACTCTGTGCACGTCTGCTCATGGGTTTCGAGCACGAGACACTGTCGAAAAACACACTAAGCTGCGAAGCTAGTAGATCGTACTGCTCACATCGGAAAATCTTGGCAACAAACGTCAGTACATGGGTGGTGATATTAAGCGCCGCAGTGAGCAGTTCTGCCTGTACAAACTCGTCAATGTCATGCACACCTGTGACATCAGGAGCACCGTCACTAATAACTACTTGAGCTTTGGCACCGAGAAAATATCCGATAATCTGCTCAGCCGTGCACTTAGACGTGATGTCGCCTTGTAGTAACTGGACACCGTCGATTGACGGACACAAAATACAATACTTGAGAATCGTTTTTTGTTTGGGAATCGCTCGGCAAGCCATTCTCATCTGAGAATGGATTTGGAGGGGTAGGGTAAATTTTCACCAATGAGCGTCAGCTTTTTTGAGAATGACAATTGCTTTTTGCGTTTTGGACCAGGGCCTAAGAAGACGCGATCTGGGAGCTGCCGGACGCACCTGCGAGCGGCGGGACGGCACCAGGCCTGGGATCAGGCCGGACGAACGTGATAGAAGGCATGAACAGTCGAGCTAGCAGGCTAAGCAGACGGATGGACCGCGGATGTTGGACGGCCGAGTGGCAGACTGGTGGCGGATTGTTTGTAAGGTATGAGTAAAGGGAGCCTGAAGGGAGATGAGTGTTCTAGTGGATGAAGGAGGCACCCGGATCGGATGAGAAGCTGCCAAGGAAGTGCTAGCGCCAGCGGCCAAGGGGCTCGGATGGATGACCATCCGGCCGAGCCGGACGGGTACAATGTACCATCCGGACTGGTACCAGCTGGGTTCGGTGTACCGGCCGGGTTGGTACCATCTGGGGTTGGTGTACCGGCCAGGCGGGTACACAAAGTCGGAGTTAACCGGGCTACTTCGGGTAAGGCACATGACTGGTCAGCCGGGTTATTTGGGGTAGGTTACACAAAAGGGAGTATTGGATATAGGATAAATCAGTATAAGTTTCGCTTTCCTAGACACAAGTCGCTTTCATTGGTTCACGGCAGAGGGCTAACAAGGTCCCCTCTTGCTGTTATTGGTTTGCCCGGGGAAGGTTAAGTTAACCCACCGGAAGTCCCCTGACCGGGAGTCGCGGCGTCTTCGTATACTCACCTCAAGTCGCCCGTGTTTTGAACACGGTATTAAGTATTGGGAAGTGGTGACATTTTGGCCTTCTGTGGAAGAGTGTGGAGTTATATCTACCTTACGTACACATTTGGATTCACCCTTCATTGTTATTGGTTTAGCTGGCCGATTGATTATTCTCGGTCCAGCTGGCGCTATACAAACTTCAAGTGTCTTATTGGTTTAGCTGGCCGATCGACTATTCTCGGCCCAGCCGGCACTATACAAAGTTCAAGTGTATTGCCAGACGAGCTCCCCGGTGACGATTTCCGCCCAGGAGCTACCCCTAGTCCTAACCCTCATCTCTCTATTGGACGGATTTACACTTTTCGCCCTAGGGTCCACCAGGAGAGCAAACCACCCAGTACTGACGGGTACACAAGGTGAGCTTTCAACATGCAACATCCGAGCAGTCACGATCAAGCGGATGGAAGTGACCGATCTAGCCGGCCGGATGCCGGATCGGATCATGACTCGGATGGACGGAGTACCCCCTCCGATAGTCAGTCGTCTGGGACCCCCGTGGGTGTTCGCGTCTCAGGAAGATTTTCTGAGAGCGACTACACCACACAGCTGCAGCACTTTGGCCAGAGGTTGCAGTTCTCGTCGGGATGTGCTCTCAAGTGCTTCCAAAGTTTCGCCAGTTCTTGACCTACGTAATTACAAAATAATTGCGCGCTAAAATTGGCGCGCTTTGCTCGCTGCCAAGTCGTACGCAATACCGGTATTATTGTTATATTTAGTCCAATTAACTATAGGTACAAATTGAGGTACATGTAGCAAAAGTGAGGTACGGGGTGAGGTACACTTATAATTTCCCTAATTAAACCGATAATTACCGTACTGTTAAATTCTATTTGAGGGATGGGGTTGTAGAATTAACCCCAGGTGGACCTGGGGTTCTGTTCAAGGGGGGTTCAAATCGAGGGATGGGGTTCTAATACAGGTTTTACAGTATTGTCGATTCAGTTCAAATTTGCCGATCTGGCGTGATTTGGGCCTGAGATTTAAAACCGCCCAAACCAAACAAGAATGGTGATTTGTCAAAGCAAGTCAATTATTTCACTTATTTCCAATCAGCTGACATCGAGTAGACCCTAAGTCCTACAACACCCCAAACCTAAATCCTACACCCCTAACCCGGACCACCTCTATTACTGATAAACTATTAATAACAGGATTTGCGCGGTTTTCATAGGGTTAAGGTTGCGTGATGGGACGGGACCCCGGGACGGGACCCCGGGACGGTCCCATATCCCGAAAATAAGAATCGACCTCCGGGCAAGAATATATCCCGTTTTTTAATTTAATGTGTACCAGTATTTGACGTGAAATTATACACGTAGCATTACTGTAAGAGAATCATCTAATAAACGGCAATAACTGTCACTACGTGAGATAGCGCGGTCTTTTCTAATAAGAAACAATAAATTTTAAGGCATAAGAGTAGAAGCAAATTTATTTAGACATTGAAGAGTGACTGATTTGTAATTGTGATAGGCTGAGGCCGTCCCAGTCCCAACGTCCCAAAGTGCCCCTGGGATAAAGCCATATGGTGGGACCGATGGATGCCGTCCCGACGCGACCTAACCCCAGTTGGCTGAGCCAATCATTGTCGTTTATTTCGTCCCGGGACTTTGTAAGAACGGCCCTAAGTTTTAATTAGGTTTGGAAAAAAATCTAAAATTGAATGAGCTGGCAGAAGTAGGTTTTTAATCGAGATATCAGAATTTCAACCTTATAAATTTTCAAGACTGAATTGCAGAGATCTTATCGCCACTTTCTTGTTTAGTCCCGAACGCCAAATATGGCCAGTAACACAGAAAGCAGTAATCAGATAGAATTATCGTAAAATTGTTTTGTTTTTTTTTACTTTTTAAGGCGGAGTCAAGCTTGGCTTAACGCGTCGGCTGTGGAATTGTGGTACAGTCGCTCTCAGAAATTCGCACACCAAGCGCATACCCGTTGTTTGACATCAACACGCTTGATGATTGCGAAGACCTTCGCAATCATAACTTTGATCGAAGTACCGACGATAGACGTCGGTACTTTATCGACCTTTTCTACCAGGCTCGTTATTATACGAACCGGAAAGGGTCGCGAAAGAACAGGGACGATAAGGACGCCCTGACCCAAAGTTGGAATGCCTTTGTTGAAAACTACAACAAAGGCCCCGACGATTACGTGAGCAAAGTTCACGTAAGCCGCGAGCGCTTCTTAAAGCACTCACGCTCAGGTAAAATGGAGTCTATCCATTTTACCAGCATCAAAAAAGAAATTTCTTGTAGAGTTCCTTCTCATTTAGCTTGCTCTTGTTGTCCGAAGAGAGCTCTTCGTCTTTTCGAAAAGGAGCCACGAGGGTACCGAGGTTACTCGGTACCCGCTAGTGTTAAGGGCCTAATTGATGCCCTTAATGCATCAGCACCTAGTGCTGATACTTTGCAGCCATCAACACCAAGATTTGTTGCTTCTTATGAGTTTGAGGAGAAGTATCCTTCTCAAACTCCTGCAGGAGGTCAGGGGCATCCGCCCTTAGCACCTCAATCGGTTCCTAAGAGTCAAACTCTTGGGAATACCCCAACCAGCGTACAAAGTACTCGGTACGCTTTCCCTTCTTATAGGGAACCGAGTGCTTCGCTATCAAGCGCTCGAGAATATAGCGCTTATTCCCCTGATTATCAATCAGGGGTGGCGGGGGTTGGAAATTCCCTCGGCGTTGTTGTTGCGGAGCATGGTTCGCAGCTCCGCAAGCTCGAGAGGCATTGCAACGGGCTGAGCGCCGATATGGCGCACACGATGAGGACGTATCTTTCTCATCGCGACGAAATTCACGACATATTGAGCGCTCATCTCGCCATGCAGCAGAAGAATGATCTTCTGCTGGTCGAGATTGATCGACTAAAGTCGGAGATGGAAACTCTCCGGACTTCTCACAATCGGTTGGAGACCGATTACAAGTCTCTCTTGGGAAACTTGAAGAAGTACGGCATTCGCCGTGGGGATGCGTCTCGTCCGAAGATGTAGACGATCGATACGGCTTGAGCCTCCCAACGTAAAACGTTGGGTGGAGGCGCATGGCCGCGGGAATGTCTAGTGTATAGGCATTCCCCTTAACACTTTGGACCTTGAAAGGTCCAATGAACATAGGGAGCAACTTCCGTGTAGGGAAGTTGCTGATTGCATGTGTAGGCAAATTAGTTGTAGATAATAACACTAATTCACCTTTCTGAAAGGAATTTGTGTTTTCCTTCCATTTATGTCTGCATTTTGCTTCTGCTTATCAAAAGCAGAAGCAAGTGCATCTTTCACATAGCGTATTACAGATTGACGCTGTAATACGAATTCATCTACTGCTTTATTAGCAGTAGAAGGACTGTCTTCATTGCCTGCAGCCAATGCTGCAGACACATATTCCGCGTAAGCAGCTTCAGTATCTGAAGCTGCTTGAGTTTCTACTGTGTTAACAGTAGAAGACTCGTCAGTCTCTTCGCAAGTTGCGGTTGCAACTTGCGAATCGACTCGCTCAAAATTTGAGCGCCCCCCCACTTAGATTTGGCGTACCGCCAAGTAAAGCTGGGGTTCGTGGATGCCTTAAGGCATTCACGTAGAACGGTGTATGCTTTGTAGAAGCATGCATCGAGATATTAATTGCAAACTCGGTGAGTGGCAAGTAGTCACTCCACTGCTCGAAGGCATGCGCGTATGAACGCAGCATGTCTCCGAGAACGCGGTTAACGCGTTCATTTTGCCGATCCGTTTCCGGATGGTCCGCAGTTGAAATTTTCAACTGCGTGCCCAACACAGAGAATGTTTCTTGCCAGAAACGTCCTGTGAATCTCGGATCACTATCCAAGACTATGTTTTCAGGCATTCCGTGTAAACGGAATACCGTGTCAACGAATATCCGCGCCGTTTGCGCAGCGGTGACATTCGCTGACACTGCAGCAAGATGAACCATCTTGCTGAAGCGGTTCACAAAGACCACTATTCCTGTTTTCCGACTGTGATCAGCCGGAAGACCAATGATAAAGTCCATGGAAATGGACTTCCAACACTCTGTCGGAACCGGCAGAGATAGGAGGGGAGCCTGCGCAGAGTGCGCAGGCTTGACGCGCTGGCATATCTCGCAAGCGCGTGCATACTTGCGTACCTATTTATATTGGTTACGCCAGTAGAAATCGCGTGCGAGAGAAGCATACGGCTTCTCTCGACCTTGATGCCCCAAAATCAGCGCATCATGGTACTCAAACAATATTTGATGTTTGAGATCATCGTCGTTTGGAACGACGATGCGACTAACATCATCTTGGTCTGTGCTATAAAGCAACAAACCGTCGTGCAATTGATAACGTTGCACGCAAGCGCGAAGGAACTCAGGAAGTTCCTCGCGCTTCCGATCAGATTGATTACTAAGGTAATCAATCAGCAGATGAGTTTCCTCGTCTGTTTCGTACGCTTGACGTACCTGTCGTACGAGTGAAGATGACAGAGCAGTGCAACGTATTGCGTTTGCACTGATTGTCTCCGTTACAGGCGGTTTCGTCTCGTAATCGGGGCGTCGTGATAGCGCATCCGCTATCACGTTCAACTTTCCCGGTTTGTATTCAACCGTGAAGTTGTATTCGGCAAAGAATGATAGCCAACGTGCCATTCTTTGAGAGATGTGTGGTGAGTTCACGGCCGTGCGTAACGACGCATGGTCCGTGTAAACCACAAACGGTCCATCTCCTAAGAGATAGATCCGAAACTTAGCCAGTGCATACTTCATGGCAAGGAGTTCCTTGTCATGCACTGGATAGTTGCGCTCGGCTGAGCGCAACTGACGTGATTGGTAAAATATAACGCGATCACGATCATCGTGATCGCGCTGCATCAAGGCACAGCCGATGGCGAAATCGCTCGCGTCGCAAACGACGTGAAACGGTCGCTCGTTATCGGCTATTGCCAAGACGGGAGCTTCAGTCAAGCTACGCTTGACTGCATCAAATGCATCTTGGCACTGGGTATCCCAGTGCCATTCGACGTCTTTCTTAGATAATTGAGAAAGAGGTCGAATAAGACCGGCATAATTGCACGAATATTTGTGCAAGTATGTCGCCATCCCAAGGAACTTTCGAAGTTTCTTGACGTTGTTTAGCGTAGGTCATTCAACGATCACCCTGATCTTTTCCGGATCAGGGCGTACCCCGTTCTTTCCCACATAGCAGCCAAGAACGGGTATCTCAGGTGCACCAAAGGTGCACTTCTTGAAATTCGCATAGAGTTTATGCTTACGCATAAGCTCTAACACCTGACGTAGATGTTCTTTGTGAACATCTACATCAGTCTTATTATATTCAGCCTTACTGTGGATGAACACGTCGTCGAAGTAGCTCGGTGCGAATACTCGCACCGGGCGCAATAGATGCGTGACGCATCTATTGAAGGTGGCAGGGGCATTTCGAAGCCCCTGCGGCATCACAAGCCACTCCCAAAGCATATCGCTTGGGGTGCTTACAGCCGTGAGAGATATCCTTCTCACGCATAAGGATTTGGTAGAAACCATCCCTTAAATCTAGAGCACTGAAAATGGTGGCCCCGCTCATGCCATCAATGATGACATCTTTCCACGGTATCGGCGTCTGCGCCGGTACCGTGGCTGCGTTCAGCTTATTGAATGCATGAACGATTCTCCACCCACCAGTGGATTTCTTTACGCAAAAGGTGGGACTGGAGTGCGGTGAGGTAGACTCCCGCACATGTCCCGCCTTACGACGAGTTTCGAAGAACCCGTCGATTGCTTTGACTTGGTCACGCGGCAATGGCCATTGCCGCGTGACACAGTACTTCGTGCCTAACTCCCTTATCTTTAGGGAGCTCACAAGGTACTTCTTCTGGGAATACTTCAGCGTATTCCCAAAGTACCTCGTAGTACGGGGAAGTCGCCTTAAGCGACTCCCATCTCTGCGCTTCAAAGCGCTGAACTTTGGTTTTCTCATTGGGAACGGGTTCGTTCCCATTGCTTTCTAATTGTAAAGTGGATATTCGTTCACAAATATACACAACATCGTCTGTTGCGACAATGACGCAGATCTGGTCGATCTGATCCTTGCGCAAGTTCTTTACGAACTTCTTCCAGCTCAAGGCTGGAAGGGCCATTACCTCTGAACTTATGTTCGGAGGGTCGTCAAGTGTTAGAGACTAGGTAGCTCATCCAGTCTATGTCTACGTCAAGACGTTGATCGTCTCGACGGACACAGCTGTGAGATCAGACGCACTCGTCTGATCTGTTGCCTGATCTATTGCACGGTGATTATCACTCGTGCACAAGGCATTCTCTTCATGGTGACCACTGTCTACCATGGTGTTGATGCACTCACGACTGCTCTCAGTCGTGAGTTCTTCGTCTTCGACACAGAAGTTATTTACATCCGTGACGGTTTCATTGTTTTCACGGTGGGTGTTTCCCACCGTGTGAAAATTACTCTATACCACGACCGTCATCGGTCGTAGTAGTAACTTCAACACGGGGGTGTTTTTCACCCGTGTTGCACACGTTACCGACACGCAACGACTCTTCCGTTGCGTGTGCAAGTCCCTCTGGAGTTTAATCAGCGGGTGTACCATCCGCTGAACTAGTCGGATCAGACATGGTGGTGCCATCGCTACCCACCAGACTGTCTGACTCTGAGGTTGTATCATTAAATACAGCCGGATTACTCACAGGGTGATCAGATCCCGTGAGCCCGCCGCCGTCGATCGAAAGGTTTACCCAGTCGATCGTTGGTTGATGCTTGGACACCCAAGGGATGCCCAAGATTACATCGAACTTGTCGTCAAGATCGAGGACGATGTATTCGTCCTCGAACGACAGTTCGTCTAACTTGAAGCGTGTGCGAATCACACGCTTTGGTATAGTCACGGTTGCACCTGTTGCTAACCGGACTGACAACATGATTCGTGGAGATTCAATCTCCACGAAATTCAACGACGTTAGAACCTCAGTTCTAACGAAATTGTTTGACGCTCCTGTGTCAAACAGAGCACGCATGGGGACATCGTTTCCATGCGGCTTAACCTCCAGGGTGATGAGAGGGTTCCCTTCTCCCTGCACATGCTGACAGGACATATTCCCGCCTGGGCCTATTATCCTCACATGTCCGATGTCGGCATGTGAGATAACCCGCCCAGTAGGGCGCCCCACCCCTACTGGTTGTTGACGTTTTTTGCATCAACAGAGGGTTGCTCCTGTTGATGACGCCGACCGCGGCGCCATGCATTCATGGGCGTAAGGGCTCATCTTCACGCATCTATTGCAGCGAAGGAACTTCTTGTTTTTCGGTTGCCTCGGTGTCGAGGCAACTGCAACCGATAGGCCCATCGGTTCTGCACCTCCTCCGCCCGCGCTCTGGCGCGGGTTTTGGTGTCTCGGGACGAAGTTTGAGCTTCGTCTATTCGAGAAATTGTTATTGTTAGCATGCTGCACTGGCGGCATGTTAAAGTCGAAGGGTGTTGAGCCCTTCGACTAACCCCTGCATGCGTTGACGCTGAACGCATGTTGAATTCCTCTCGGATGCTTTGGTCTATAGCATCCATCAGAGTCTTTGGGGAATCCGATAAAGACTCTGTTTGATGGGACCGTCATTCAGTCCCTTCATGAAGCCAGTGACCTGCATGGCAGGGGACACCAGCTCGTATACAATATTTGATAACAAATATTGTATTTTCTGAGCGTACGCATGTAGGCTCAGCTTGCCCTGCCTGAGTTCCATGAACTCTTCACGGCTGCTAAGCTCCATTTCTTCTGGAGCTTCGAAGTTGAGCTTTAGCTCAGAGCTTAAGTCCTGATACGTCAGGAACGCAGATCTATCAGTGTATCTGCGGCTCATCGCCCATGTCCTGGCGCGACCGCCTAGGCATGTGGTGGCGAAATAATCTTGTGAACGTGGGTCCACAATCTTTTGCGCAGAGATGGCATCTTCCACCTCTCCGAACCATCTTAAAAGGGGTTCACCTCCTTCGCCAGTAAAGGTCGGAATCCGCGCCTTTACAACATCAACGCTCGCACTCGCTGTGGGCGCTGGAGGTGGCGACCGTAACATTGCGGATCGCACCTGAGGATCGATATACATCCTCTTGGAACGGGAAACCGTGTCCAAGGCTTCCTCCGGGGTTTTACCTCGGTGGACGGAGATGATCTCGGGCCCTATGGTCCGCATCATCTCCACAACAGTGTCCAAGGTTCTCTGTGACCAATTAGGGAAGTTTTCCCTAACTAAATCTTGCGCGAGCTGTCGCTCGCGCTCACGATCGCTGGCCGTTGCCATGACAGCCGGGCGGCTCTTAAACCTTCGTTCCGCTAGTTAACTAGCGGAACGCGTTAACAGTGGTCGTTCAGACAGACCACAAAGTGCTACCAGGTGTAACAGGCTAGCTGTTACTGGCTTACACTGTGAAATTGCAGTGAGGAAGTGTGCAATTAGCTCGGACCAAATGTAGTTTGGTCCTGCTTAGTTTATTTAAGACAAGCTTTAGCTAGACTATTTAATTAATTAAATAGTCTCTCTTAAATATATATATATTAATATATATACTTTAGGCCACGTGTCTTCAAGAGGGTAAGTTTAAGAGTGAATATATTATGAGTGGTTTAGAGCTAATAACTATAATTAAATCTAAACTAATCTTACAAACATGTAGTATAAAGCTGATCTAAATGATATCTTTATCATTAAATTACTCGTTAGATTCGATAATTGTATCAGAATCTGTTCTCAAAGTGGATTATAACAACTTATAGTCCAATATTCGCATTTCAGACATTAAGTCTGAAACTGAAGTGTGATATTTCAACTTAAATATCACTTATGTAATGGCACCCCATTACATCCGGTGGGTTACTTTACCCTTCCCCGGGCAAACCAATAGCAGCAAGAGGGGACCTTGTTAGCCCTCTGCTGTGAACCAATGAAAGCGACTTGCGTCTAAGAAAGCAAAACGTATACTGATTTTTATCCCTATGTCCAATACTCCCTTTTGTGTAACCTACTCCAAATAGCCCGACTGGATAGTTATGTGTCTTACCTGAAGTGGCCCAGTTAGTTCCATCCGGATGCTCTTTTGTGTACTGTACACCAAACCCAGCCGGTACACCAAACCCGGTCGGATCGGCCGACCTTCGCCGATCTTCCGCCGAAATGAACAAAAAAGGGGTTGTAATCCTTCGTGTACCGCACATCAAATAACCGGCTCGACCCGGATAGCCATCCATCTAAGCTCGCTTGACCGCTGGCGGTAACCCCTCCTTAGCCGCTCCGCGACCAACTCTGGCGCCTCATCCGTCCTCTAAGACACTCAACCTTCTTCAGGACCCTTCGCCCATACACCTTCCAAACAATCTTCCCTTCGGTCATCCATCATCCGGTTCACCTGGTCCGGACGGTCCATCCACATCTAGCCCAATGACCAACATCTCGACCACACCCATCTGGCTCGATTTCATGCTTTGCACCGTCCTGCCGCTGGTAGATACGCTCGGCGACTGCCATCCGGCATCTACGCCCTTGGTCCGCATTTCCGCCAATGAGAAGGCGCCCTCGGACAGATGTATTTCATACCATCCCGTTGATTAAGTCACAAGTCACTTCACCACAGCCGCACCTGAGTCTTGTCACAGCCGCGCATCGGTTGAGGCACGACTTCACCTGACACAAGTCGTTTTGATCCTTCTTACCCATGCCCCGCCTTGGTAAGTCATCTGCCCGATTTATGGCAATTTTCATGAACCCGGTCTTCCGACCGGCTTGAGGTCTCGTCCATAGATGCTGACCTTATCTTGATATATTTTCAGTCCTGCAAGTCGACGAGGATAACAGATGTCGAGTTACTCTGGTGGATGATGACTCGCCTGCCAGCGGAATGCCGGATTCATCCCGTATTCCCGATCTGGTGCTGTCTCCGTTTGACTTTGAGACGGCATCCGTATTCACGGTCAGGCCTGCGGTGACCGGGACAGATTGAGGGGCACCGTCTCTTCCCTTCAGGCTGATCTCCGAACCTTTCAGGCCGACTCCAAAGTTTTGGCGCAGAGATGTGTGAATCTTTGTGCAATGCTTGATCGCACGGGGCCCCGAATTTCCGAGCTGAGGCGTAGCCGTCAGGAGGCAGTGGATGAAATAACCCGCCTTCGGGCCATTGTAGACCAGCTTACTGACGCCTTACAACAGGCTGCTGCACCATCCGCCCCCACCTCCGAAGTGGCGGGGCTGGAAAAAAGAATAGAGGTGCTAGCCGCCCAAGTGGATAGTCTGGAACACATCCAAACGGATTTGGTCCAGCAGCTCGCCTCAGCCAACCGCCGGGCCGACGAAGTTATCGCCCGGAAATCTTCCTCGAAACCGAGTGATCTTCGGCAGCAGGTGACCGATCTCGAAGGTCAGGTCGCCCGCCTGACGAAAGAGAGGGACCGCCTCCGCACGCTGGCAGACGTCGTCGAACCTCTCCGGGCTGCCAACCAGGAGTTAGTTCACCGCTTAAAACTCCAATGTAGGTGATCTCCCACACCTATGTTGTAACTCGGTCGCTTACAGTCTCCATACTATGTCACTTCGCAGTCCAACAAGTGGAACAACTGAAAAAACAGTCCGCCGAGATTTCCGACGCATCCCAAGAGTTATTGCATCTTCGCGGCCGGTACAGCCGGGTGTCCCAAGAGCTAGACGCCACGCGGAATGACCGGGACCACCTGCGAGAATCTCATGCTCAAGCTCTCCACCATATTTTTTCTCTGGTGCAACAATTACAAGAAGTCTCCTCTAGGCAGCAAGGGCTGCGCTCTGAGCTTTACCAGGTTCAGAGAAGATATCATGGCGCTCATGATGAGCTGATCCGGGCCGACCGTGCCTGCGCCGCCCTGCTGGATAAAGAGGATCGGTTCCGGGCCCTGTTATGCGAACAGCAAGACCGGCTCGAGGAGACTCAGACTCAGTCCGCTCCCATCCTACAGGCTCCTTTGTGTGCGCGAGAGGCCATCTTGGCCATCCTGGGGTTGGTGGATCAATGGACCCCCCCCCCGCGCCGAAACCATCCCAGTCATCTGCCTCAGCGGAATCGGGACCTGGGGAGCTTCCTGCCAGCCCTAATCCACCCCTGGCTGGTTCGGATCTCTCGTCCGCATCGGCGGGATCAGAAACCGGAAAACGTCCGGCCAGATCTAATCCATCCCTGGCCGGTTCCGATCCGCCTTCTGCCCCTCCAAACCGAAGAAAAAGGAGCGAATCCTCCCTCCTGCATCGATATTATTTGGGCAATTCGGCTTGTGAACGGGAGCTTGAGTCGGACAACGACGATAGTTTGTTTGCAATGGAAGCCGCCGCCGTATCCCCACCCGTTTCACCGGAGAAAACTGGTCTCACGCCTGGCTCGTCGTCTAGCTCCAAAGATGACTCGGCATCCGGCTCGGAAACTGACGCGCCATCTGGTTCAGGGGCTGCCTTGCCATCCGGCTCGGCTGCTGCTTCGCCATCCGGTTCCAAGATTGGCTCCCCGTCTGGTTCATCCTCGGGTTCAGATCCGCCCTCCCCTAGGTACATATACGATGATGACGATGAAGATGAGGATTACAACGACCAGCAGATGTCTGCTGCGTTGTCCCGCTCTCGCGCGGACACCCGTCGTCGCCTCTCGAATTCTGGTGGCCAAACGGTGGCTCATCCGAAACCTAATCAGGTTATCGATTTGCAGACTCCGCCACCTGCTGGTTTTGGCTACGGAAAATATGAGCCGACTGATTCCTCTTTGCCCCCCGACACTGTCGCCACCTCGACCTCCCGGGTGACCCATTCCCTAAGCTCCAACAGTACGGCTGAGACAGAAAATGGGAGAGCAAAACAGAAAAGAACGAAGAAGGGGCAAGATGTGGCCGAGGAGAAGGTAGAGGAGAACGAGGATGACATCCCCGACTAGTGGTTGCCTCTCAACCTGAAAGATCTGAGAGAACCTTCCTCCAAGACTTCGGCCAAAACCGGCGACCGGCTCCGGCAGGATCTCGTCTCAAGAGTCGACCCGGTCGCCCGGCAGCCAAACCGAAGATTCGGCGGAGCCCTCCAACCCCTGCGCCCCCTCTTCCCAAACTTCCACTTTTGTGGTTGCCTGACGGACGCTTCCCCATTGAGGCGGATCGGTCCGATATCCTGCCTTGACCGGTCGAGCAGCTGAAAAACCTGAGTCTTGCCGATGTTTCCAGTTTTCAACTCGCTCACTCTTTGTCCCGTTCACCTCTCTGGATATTTCCTCAGTCACGCAAGTTGTCTCCAACAGGCACTTGGTGCCTCGACCTAATGAGGTCGGGTGCTGTTGACAAACTCATGTGAATCCGAACCTTGGGGAATCTTGGCCACTGAGATGCCGGAAATGGGACTTCCATCCGGCTCATGGTTTATTGAATTCAGAGCGAGGTTCCAAAACTTCGCTGTGACCCATGCCCAGTCCATCTGGGAATCCACCCACTTCCTGTTCATCTCGGCAGAAGACAAGCGAGAAGACATACCACTCCGAGCGTATCCCGCCGCCCGGGAGAATCGACGTGGACGAGCCTCGGAAGCGTGGGTCTGTTTATGTGCGTTTGTCTTGGAGGGCATCCGGGATGGTGTTTGTGACCTGGACCTGTTTCCCTCCCCTTTTATACTCCATATGGCAAACCGAAGGTGCGAAGGTGCAGCGGAGGGCGGAACGTGGTACCCAGGCTTAGGTGCGCCGGATCGAACTGCCTCTCTTTCCAAATCTCTGGAAGCCATCAACCGGCAAGATCCTTGGCGCAATCAGTACGGCAAACGACCCTTCGACCATCCTGGACTTCAAGGGGATCGGCTCCGCAACAAGTACAATCGTCCGTAGCGATGGGTAGCCTGACTCTTTTAGTTCTTTCCTTTCCTTTATTTTCCTTTCAATATATCCATCCATGCTTCTTTCATCCCCACTCCATCCTTCACTTCGGCTATTAACCCCGGTTAATCACGCCCGATCGGCTTGTGAGTCTAGGTTTGTTAGACGGATTGGCAGAAATGAACAAGCTATCAGAGATAATCGGACAGGCCGCCAGGTGCGAGGTCCATCCATCCGGATCCAACCATTTCGGAGAAGAAAAGTATGACGACCAGAAGTGGGAGCAAGACACTCAGACCCGACCGGATCAAAAGATGCCCTGTGGCAACAAGAGATCCCTCTAGGTACACGTATACCGGTATAAGCACGAAGATAACGGGGGGGGGCGTAAAATCTGTCCATTGCTCGGCTTACGTCCACTGATAGGAGTCCCAACCAAGTAGCTGAACATTTCGCTTTTTGGATGAATTGGGACTTGCTTGGCCCCCCAAGGCCCCTGAGAACTACGATGGAGGTATAACACTGTTCCATGCCAATAACGTTCGGGGCGGTAAACTTGGTACTCGGCGCCACGTTTGATACACTTGTTACATTGCCCTGTTAGATATCCGGATACCGGAGAGCGACCAAGTTGCTGTATGGATATAAGGAAAGGAAAAACACCCAAGACGCAGGGACGTCAAGGAGGTGTGACGCAGGGCGTCAACCGCAGGGCAGTTATAAAGAAAGGAAAGATACCCAAGACGCAGGGCGTTAACCGGAGGGCGGTTACAATCATTATGGGATGCAGGGCATCCAGACGCAGGGCGTCTACCGCAGGGCGGTTACGAAGTTGAAGCCAACTTCAACTTATACTGGGAATTTGTATATGCATATATATTCATGTTTAACTAATAAAAATAGGGCGTGCAAGGTGAGGTGCCAGTTGGCAATCTGACGGTGGAGCGCAGGGCGCTACAATATTAAGTAAGGTGCAGTGCACTTACCACCACCTCACCTTGAGTCCCCGGGGCCATTCGGGCACCGACCGTAAGGGGGTTTATATTTCCTACTGTCCTTCAGAATAAACTGTAGAAGTGCATAGTAATAACAAGTAACACTGTATTACTATTACTATTACTACTTATGTACTACTATTAAGTACTTACACATAGAGGTCATACAATGGAGATGGTCTCAAACAGTGACAAAAACCCAACTGGTTACGAGCCCAACAATTGAAGATTCTGATTAGTGTGGTGGATCCGATTTCCAAATCCAGAACGGACGTTTTTAGTGGAATTCGGATACCGAATATCCCGGACGACCAACTATCGGAGGGGGTACTCCGTTGATTCTGATCGGCATCAGTATCGGATGAATCATCACTATGATGATGATCTGACCTTCCCGGTCTTGTGGCCGGTCGTGATGTACGATAGAATCCATATTTAACTTTATCTCACCTTGTGTACCCATTGATCTTCGGTAGTTACACTCAGTTAGGTGGACTCTTAGATGAAAAGGGTGATTCGAATCAGGTCGGAGGAGATGACCTTCTCGAGACGGGGGTGCTCTCGTGTGAGAATCTTCACCGGAGAAAGAGTCAGTGTTGATACTTAGTTAAAGTATCTAAAGGCACTGATCGGGAAACTTCGTCCGATTAGGCCAGCCAATAAAACAAAAGATAACGTGAAACCACGAAAACCACGATAGATCCACGATCTTCCACAGTAAACCACAAACATTATCTCCACGAAACCTTTCCGATTAATATAACGTGTTCAAAACACGTGCGCGTGAGGGGGTGAGGGTTGAAAACCTAAACAAATCCTGTCGGGGGACTTCGGTAAGCCAAATGCGTCTATGCGCGTCTTAACCAGGAATTAAGTTGAGCTACAGGGGCCTAGTTAACCCTGTGCTTCCAATGACCGCGACACGTGGCGGAGCGACTCTTTGGTTAGGGGGTAAATTCAAAATGCATTATATATGCAATGTCCTATACCTAGTGTACCATACACCAACTTATGTGACCCACCTCATGTTTCAATCTTGCCCATCTCGTCACAAAGTCGTTCCAGTACCACCATCAACCAATCTTCAACGCATCTTCAACCTGATCTGTTCCACTTTTGGACCGATCCCGATCAGGCTCTCTGGCGATCTTCAACCAACCTGATTCTTCGAGAATCAGCTTAGCACCAGCTCGGGATCGGTCTCTCAGGCATTGTTCGCCTGATTCAAACCCGTTCTTGGTTGAAACTCCTCTCTCAACGCCTGGAAGCTGATTCGGGGCTGACCCAAACCTGTTCGGGACCGGCACGGGAATCAGGGCGAATCAGCCCCGGATCACTTCCAAACACCTCAGGATCACCAAAACATCGACATCCCCGCTCGTTCAACCCTATCTTCGACCTCCATTGTATGTTAAAACGCGAGGTTGAACCTGAATCAGCACTCCTCTTAGAGTTGGATCCGATCTGATCTTTCAATGCTGATTCGGAGCAAGATCGTTGACACTTGTCATTTGTTCCAGTTGATAAGCCTCATACAACTTGCCATTTCACGTGTCGTGCTCCGTCATACACTTGACCTTCACATCTAAGGCGGGACCAGATTGTTCGGCCGGTCAACCGAGATCTCAATATCTCATCGACTCGAAACACTGGTTGTTGACGTTTTTTGCATCAACAGAGGGTTGCCCCTGTTGATGTCGCTTACCAGCGGACTGTCCAGTCCGCTGACTGCGTGGCGCCGGACGCGGCGCCATGCATTCATGGGCGTAATGGCCCATCTTCGCGCATCTGTTGCAGCGAAGGAACTTCTTGTTTTTCGGTTGCCTCGGTGTCGAGGCAACTGCAACCGATAGGTCCATAGGTTCTGGACCTCCCCCGCCCACGCTCTGGCGCGGGTGTTGGTGTCTCGGGACGAAGTGTGAACTTCGTCTCGATGGGAAGTTATTAGTATTAACATGCTGTATTGGCGGCATATTAAAGTCGGAAGGCGCTTGCGCTTTTCGATTAACCCCAGCATGCGCTGCTGATGAACGCATGCTGAATTCCTCCCGGATGCTTTGGTCGATAGCATCCCTCAGAGTCTTTGGGGGGAACCCGATAAAGACTCTGTTTGATGGGACCGTCATTCAGTCCCTTCATGAAGCCAGTGACCTGCATGGCAGGAGGCACCGGCTCGTATACAATATTTGATAACAAATATTGTATTTTCTGAGCGTACGCATGTAGGCTCAGATTGCCCTGCCTGAGTTCCATGGACTCTTCACGGCAACTAAGCTCCATTTCTGGAGCTTCGAAGTTGAGCTTCAGCTCAGCTTTCAAATCCTGATACGTCAGGAACGCAGATCCATCAGTGGATCTGCGGCTCACCGCCCATGCCCTGGCGCGACCGCCTAGGCATGTGGTGGCAAAATAAGCTTGTGAACGCGGGTCCACAATCTTTTGCGCAGAGAGGGCATCTTCCACCTCTGCGAACCACCTACAAAGGGGTTCACCCCCTTCGCCAGTAAAGGGCGGAATCCGCGCCTTTACCACTTCAACGCTCGCACTAGGTGCGGGCGCTGCTGTTACTGCTGATGTTTGGGAGCGCAATATTGCGCTGTGCACCTGAGTATCGATATACATCCTCTTGAAACGGGTAACCGTCTCTAAGGCATCCTCCGGGGTTTTACCATGGAGGAGGGTGATGACTTCGGGCCCTATGGTCCGAATCATCTCAATCACAGTGCTCACAGAACTCTGTGACCATGTTACCAGTTAGGGAAGTTATCCCTAACTAAATCTTGCGCGAGCTGACGCTCACGCTCACGACCGCTGGCTGTTGCCATGACAGCCAGCGGCTCTTAAACCTTCGTTCCGCTAGTTAACTAGCGGAACGCGTCAACAGTGGTCGTTTAGACGGACCACAAAGTGCTACCAGGTGTAACAGGGCAACTGTTACGCGGCTTACACTGTTAAATTGCAGTGAGGAAGCGTGCAATTGAGTAGGACCAAATGTAAATTTGGTCCTCCTTAGTTTACCTTAGATAAACTTTAACAAAGACTAATTAATTTATTAATCACTCTCTTAAGTGTATATATATTAATATATATAACTTTTTAGGTTACTTGTGGGATAGAAGGTAAGTTTAAGAGTGAATATATTATGACTGGTTTAGAGTTAATAACTAGAATTAAATCTAAACTAATCATACAAACATGTAGTATAAAGCTGGTCTGAATGATATTTCTATCATTAGATTACTTGTTAGATTCGATAATGATATCAGAATCTGTTCTCAAAGTGGATTATAACAACTTATAATCCAATATTCACATTTCAGACATTAAGTCTGAAATTGAACTGTGGTATTTCTACTTAAATATCACTTATGTAATGGCACCCCATTACATGCCCCCCCCCCGCCCGCTTAGATAGCCACTTTCACGTCGATTAGGCGTGCTCAAGGAAGAAGGTTCGTGGTCAACAATCACAAGAAGCGGCTTTTTCAATGGTGTGGACCCCCTTTGAAATGCGGCTGACTACCTGTTAGAAATACCAGGTAGTCAGCCGTCAAATGACCATCCACAGGGATCTGGGCTTCATCCACGAGAGCAAAGGCCACCTGATACATTCCTTTGGTTACAAGATGGTCGTGAATCAATCGGAAGAGCTCAATGTCATCGTACCAGATCTTTGTACTGGCTACAATACTCGCTTTTTCAATCTTTCGTACGGTGGGGTCTGTGGCCTCGTTAATTACCAAGTCCGACGCTCGATGGGTTACGAGCGAGATCAAATCGAGCGCCGACTCGCGAAAACGAACGTGAATGTCTGCGTTTTCCTCCAAGACCGGGTCACTTCGAATCATATCGGAAAGGAGCTAGACCACTTGCATTTTCTCGAAAATTTGGACAATATGGCGGTCTCATGCGAGGATCAACAATGCTCGCGTTGTTAGTAATCAAATCGCAACTGCATTCTGCACCGATCGTTTGTACTGAAGCAAGTAGACACAGACTTCAATCGCATTACGCTCGCGGGCCAACTTTCGAACCGGACGCAGCATTTTATCGTCTTTGGCTTTTGAACAACAATTCAAAATACAATTGTCGAGCGTGGGGATACTGCCGCCATGCGCCATGGTTTCGGTACTCGAGCACTGGGACCGGTCGTCGTTCTTTTTTTTCGTACGCATACTGCGAGCGGTGAGCGTATACTGTCGAATATATTTGTATGGATGTTGCCAACAATCTTTTTGATGGGGAGGCGACACGCATTTGCAAAACACAGATCCGAGTCGCGTGAGTTGGGACAGATGGCAAGAGTGAGCAAAATGGCCATCCCCAGCTGTGTACACGCAGTGCCGTCGTCCAACGTCGTCACTTTAGTCGAACAGACTTCATTTGCAAGCGACGGCACCACGAGCGTCTAGACACGAAGCGCTTTCTAAAGAGAATTCCGCTCGCTCAGCCGTCCACGTTCGAATCGCCGTGGAATTGTCATTTGGATCGGTCTTTTGCATGATTGAACACATCATGGCGACGACTTCGAGCAACACGAGAATCCCTCGTAAATGACTTAATTTCGCAGCTGAAGGCCACATACCAGCCCCTGGTCCCGTTGCTGCTGACCACGAATGGGTCGAGTTGCCACTGATAGCACTGAAGCGGTATTTTGCATAGAAAACCATGATACGTTTTGTCATCAAGATCTACGGCTTTAAACCACGTGATTTTCGGCACAAGGGCAGGAAGGCAGGACGCGACAGTCGCGGCTGTGACTACGGGGACTCAGCTCGTTAGTACTAGATTCAAAGGAAGATTCAATTGAGCCAATTTGCACCGTAGACGATGAGTTACAAATGCCATGTGCATGCGCACGTATTGACGTAAACAGAGACATCCATGTTGAGCCAATCAAAATGCCGATGTCGAAGTCTTTGCAACGCGAATGATGTTCAAGATGGTGTATAACCCGTTACGTTTTTCAAAGAAGTTAAGAATCACTTTAAATACCAACGTGAGACTGTAAAAGCCACTGCATTCTGTCGTGCCCGGTCATTGGTACTCGAGAGCAGCGTAAACGCCGCCGCCAACAAGGTGTCGGCGTTCATGACCACATTACGCTTAATCACGGGTGACAAGGAAGCCAATCCATGAAGACACATGGACAAACTACGATCCAAGAGACCCACTTGAGCCGCGGTTTGTTGCGTTTGATACACGCTCAGGAGAAACGCGACGCCACCAGTTTCCACCACAAACTTCTTATGGGCGAGAAGCTGTCTTGATGTCAAAATTTCTAAGTTCGTCTGTGTGGATAGCGAATAGAAAAAATCGAACTTGCTGCTTATATTTCCGGACATCCGCGACGTTCTTATATTTTCGGACGGGAGGAAGTATATGATAGTCACAAAAGTAGTACTGTATCTCACCCCCCATAGATGACGTTTCCATATCTGGACCACTCGAATTTTCTTGGTTCGTGAGTGCACTACTTAAGGAGGTGTGACTGTATTTGCTTTCACAAAAGTAACTTATGGAATAGTTGATTACACTCATGAAAGCTGGAAGTTTTAACGTTAAAGTTACTTTTTTTGTTAATGCTGGTGTCTTGGGCTTCATCAACTAATTAGATGATCGGTTCCTACATCCAATTTATATAGCACTCATTCTTTTGCATCGCTTGCTATTAGATAATCATGAAAAGTATGCAGCTCACTGCGCTTTATTTTTACATCCCGAAATTTTGGACAATGGATAAAATGAATTACTAGTATCCAAAAGTAAGCTTATTGAAAATGACGACGTCCCAGACATCACACAAATGTGATGGCCATTATACAGCTTTCCTAGATCGCAGTGCGCCTTAATCATATCAAGTCTCTATAGTACGTGAGAACATTTAAGATACTTGATCAATTCAAAATTGTTTGTCATAAAAGCGTAACTTAGTCGTATTTTACCATAAATTCCCGTTTAAACAACACGTAAAATATCTAAATCCATTTAAAACCATTTGAGTCATCTTTTGACGAAGTTTTCGGAATTTTATAAGATGTTTGGAGGCGATACTGCGTTGCCATTTTCGCGTCATTCGGACGTACTGCATAGCGCTGTGCCAACGGATCCGACAGCACTAGAAAATCTTGTAGCGGAGCTAAAGCGTAGAGGCAACGCCGCTTTTCAACAGAATGCTTTGGAAGAGGCTGAAGTGTTGTATACGCGGGCTATCACTGTGAACGCGGAAAACATGCTACACAATCAGCACATCTTCTATGCTAACCGCTCGGCTGCGCGTTGCTCCATGGGAAAGGCAGATCAAGCTCTTGAAGACGCCGAGGCTTGTGTGGCGTTGGATCCCACATACGCCAAAGGTTACTTTCGCAAGGCACAGGCGCTTGTAAAGCTGGGGCGCTTTAAAGAGGCGCTGGTCATGCTGGACAAAGCCAAAGTATTGGAGCCTAGTAACAAGTCGGTGACAGAACTGTACAAGAAGGTGCAGGAGATGGCTATGAAAGAGAAGGAGGCGCCAATCGCCCCGGTTCCAAAGAAGACGGTGACCCGCGTTGAAGTGGCGCAGTCCAGTCCTGTCAATACTGATTCGGCAAAGACTAGCATTGCAGCTACTGCCGGCTCAACGGTTGTAGATGATGATGCTGAGATCGTTGGTCACGTCCGCGGTTACAAGAAATTGGCCGATGGGCGTGTGACCACATTTTTCAACAATGAGCTCACAGAAGAGGCTAGGCAGCTTATTGGTGACATTGCTCCAAAGAAGGTGGAGGATCCCAACAAAGTGCAGATCAAGAGCGTAGACGGTGGATCGGCTTGGAATCAGGGCAACACTTTTGAAGAGAAGGACATGACAGCGTGGGCCAAAGGTAGGCTGGAAGAGATTCTGACGGGGATCTCAGCTCCTTTGGGCACCGGTGAAGGCGTCGTGACGTCGGTTAAAGTGTCAAACCTCGAAGGTGACGCGTCGATAGCCGTTGTACGTGGCGCCAAACGCTACATCTTCGATTTTGCATTTACGCTGGCCTGTACGTTAAAGCAAGGAGATAATTCGGTGTTGGGTGACTTAAAGTTTCTGGACTTAAGCTCTGACTGTGGTGGTGATTATGACGTGGAAGCCGTGGTACCTACTCGTTACCAGTCACAAAGTGGCAAAGCATTGCATGCTGATCTGAGCTCGTCGACTTCGCCGTTCCGTAAAGCCCTTGCTGCCCAACTTAGTACCTTCGTACAAGAGTACCACACGTTCTGATTCTAAATAGTAATACAGCGACTTAATAGCTACTCTGTATTCAAATTGTATGTTGAGGACGCGACGCCCAAGATAGCCGCCATCTCTGCAGGTCCGTAGGTTTTAGCGTTTTTGTTGGTCTGTCGTTTGCGATAATGGAGCCGTCGAGAGACGGTGGTCTTCGCGACGCCGTGCTTTTTACTTTTCTTGCTCTTCTTCATTTTCTCCTTTTTATTTTTTTTTCCTTCTTGTCTTTCTTGCTCTTTTTCTTATCGAAATGACTTCCACCATCGTTACTGTCATCGCCCGAGAAGGGCTTTTTGCCATACGATTCATTTAGCGTCCTAAGTACATCCGCGAACCCTCCCGCCGTCTCAGACCATCCTTGCACCTCCGCCTGCTTAAGGCTGCAGCCAACGCCCAAATTTTCTGAGCGTCGCGCCACTTTCACATGGGTTGCCTGTCCCTGCAAGTTTTTTCCCACGCCTTGGCCAGCTGACCAGCCCATCTTCACAAGCATTTTAAAGCCAAACTTTGACGTATCCGCAGCCCACGCCATATTTTGTCTACCTCCAACCGCCACCATAGTCTTGCCAGCCTCCTCGAGAGAAGAGGAAGTAGCAACTTCTGACATATTTCCTAGAGCTGAAGAGCGCGGCCACAATGTTAATTAAACTACCTATGGTACCGATGTGTTGTACTATACCGGTATGTACCGTTATGTGCACACAGACATTGGCTTACCGGTATCTACTCCTCTGAATAAAACCTAAATAAAACCTAAATTACGCAGTTTCACATTAGGGCAAGCTTGACTCCGTTATAAATCAAATTCTACGATTCTGTCTGATTATTGCTTTCTGTTTTTGGCCATATTTGGCGTTCGGGAGTCAGCAGAATTGAGTCTTGAAAATTTATGAGGTTGAAATTCTGATATCTGATGACTCAACGATTAATACCTACTTTTGCCAACCCATTGAATTTTAGGAACCTGATTAAAACCTATAATGCTCTTATAGAGCATCTCCACCGGTGGATCTTAACATCAGGTCGTAATCTAAGAGTTAAGACCCTGTTTAAACCTACTACAGTAGTAGATTAGATGCTCTAAGAGCATCGCCACCGGTGAGTTTTAAAATTTCTGGTCGTTACCGCTCTTAAATTTGACGCGGCAGGGCTTATTTTATGGTTTTAATCAATACAGTAATTTCATTGGCCAAAACAAAATCACTTATGTTTGGAGTTCATTGGCCAAATCCCTGATTGGCTGATTTTTAAATAAAACTGGCGCTAAGACATGACGGCCAGAAGGGAGCGACCACTATTACGTAATCACAAAGTACGGTAACGACGGGTTGGGGGGAAAACATGGTTTAACCTGTTGAAATTGGTTGCATAAGGATGTACGTGGTTGAGAACCACTATACTGAATTTAAAGTATACAAGACTGACGAAGGGCATAGTCACATGAAAATCAGGTTAAGTCTATTTAGTGTAGATTTTTAACTTTTACATAAATAAATCACTTTTTACTTTTAGCCATACTTAAGACGCTCTTACGTGACCCCTCTTGCGGACTCGAGTGTTTTTTCGGTCCCGCATTGACATTACGCACACTGGAAGTTGGAGCAAGGGAATTGTTATATTACAACTGTTTCCTGTTACGTTTCTATTTCTCGTTTTGGATAAAGTGGCATTTTCTTCGCTTTAATTATTTCACGTACCTTTGTGGAGTTCTCGTGCACTGGCCGGCTCGCTTACTTTACGTGGTACTGGAGTGTGACGCTAATTCAGTGGTTTACTTTCGACAGGTTATGAGCCCAAGTTCAAAGGGCAGCTTAAGTTCGATTTTTTTACTGTTTTAAGTTAAAGAAGTTGTGAATTGTGAAAGTCCCCTTACGCAGAGGGTAATTGTGCTGGTTGATTCGTGAAATTCTCACGCTGTGAAAAATCGAATCGCGATTGTACTACACCGCAAGAATGTCCGAAGACAAGGACGAAAAGATGGCTGCGGCCATAGCGAATATGATGGAATTCATGCAAAAGTTCGACAAGCGCCTTGAAAACATGGAGAACGCGCAAGCAAACGATTTGGGTCAGTCGCGGTCCTCGAATGGCTTTGGAGATAGCCTTCGTAACCATGGACCGTTTGGCGGAAGGATGACCCTAGACGAACTAAACAAGGCCGAAGGTATAGGTCAGGAGTTTTTGAAACAAAACAAGAAGGCGCCCACATGCATCCGGGGGCACCAGGGGCGGCACCCGCTGGAAATGCAAACATTGGAAATATGGGGTATGGTGTGAAGCTTGCAAAGCTCACCATACAGAATTTCGATGGTACGGAAACGTACAAGGGGCTAGGGGCAGGTTTTAAGCAGTGGGCTTACCTGTTCCTCGAAGCACTGGAAGTGGCCCAACTCACATCTGGTTTCCAATGAAACGAAAGATTGAAGGTAAACAAATTGGGTGAACATCTGGAAGGCATGGCGTTACGTTACTTCCAGTCAAACATTGGTGTATGGTGGGCTATGACACCAACACTTTACGCCGTGCTGGAACAGATGAACAGTGCGTTCAAAGTAAATCTGTCGCACCATCAAGCATCGGCAATGTTCGCGGCCGAGAAGGATCCCCGGCGATCCTGGACCGAACATCTACTGTATTTGGTTGCACTAGCGAGAGAGAACGAGCTCTCTGATAAACTAATTGTGGAAAATGTGGTGAAATATGCAGCACCACACATGAAGGTGGCCCTGATGGTTAGATATAACCCTCTCAGGCAGGATTACGTGCAGCACGCCCAGGAATTGGTGGCCTGGGCGCAGGAAATCGAGGACGATGAGAAAAGGCCCCGAAGAGGTGCAAGGTCGTTCGTAAATAATGTGGTTGAGGGCAAGAGTGACAAGATTTGTTTCGGATGTGGTAATGAGGGGCATATCAAGAGATATTGCCCCCAACAACCCAAAGGAAAAAGGCCCAAGAAAACGAATAATCCAAGTCGAAAAGCTAATGGGGATAACGAGCGACGATTCGTCCTTGCGACCACGGACGAAGAGAAAGAACATACGCAAACAAGTGGTCTGGACAAGGATGACGTATGGATCGTGGACAGTGGCGCCAGCCGTCATTTGGTAGGTGATCCAAGCCTACTGGAAGATGCGGTGGAATGTGGAAACCACGAGAACCTCATTTTGCCGGACGGTGGAGTCTTAACGGTGGCTAAGGTGGGGAAGGTGACTCTCAGGAGCACCGAAGAGCCAGCCACGACCATTGTCCTCACGGAGGTGTATTACGCCCCCAAGCTTGCAAAAAACCTGATTTCGCTTGGATGCCTTAAGAAGAAGGGGTGCATTTTCGAAGATAAAGATGGAAAAATGAAAGTCAAGATGAACAAACAGACTTTATTCTCTGTGGAATTATTTGGTTCGATTTTTATAGCTAAATTAATCTCGAATGGAGTGGCAATGCAGTCGATGTTCACAGATATTGTGATGAGTGTGATGAACGAGGAAGCGGGAAATGATGTACAGGAGGGATCCTTACACCATTTCTATACGCGCCTCGGGCATCTAGCTTATGACTCGGTTGAGAAACTGGCGAAGAAGCCGGGCTCTGGAATTAAAATAACGAATTTCTCTCGTCCGAACTGCCTGACGTGCGCAGAAGGGAAGGGAACGCGCTCTAAGCAGCCCCAGAAGGACTCGGGTATGCATGCACCCATCGACAGAATTGGAGGGGTTATATGCAGTGATTTAAAAGGGCCCATCACGCCCCGTGACAGGCGTGGAAACCGTTTCCTCGTGGTGTTTATTGACCATTTTTCGAATTATGTGCGCGTTTTCGCTGCCCCGACGAAGGATAGGGCGGCGAAAATGTTCGAGCACTTTCTCGCCTGGTTTGAGAACGAATTCAATTGTCGAATTCACGTGCTGCGAACCGATGGAGGCGGGGAGTACAAGAATGTAGAATTATTCTGCAAAAAGACTGGAGTACGGCGTCAAGTGACCGAATCAGGTACCCCCGCCTCCAACGGGAAAGCAGAGAGGATGAACCGAACCATATTTAATATGGTTCGGTGCATGATATTCGGATCTGGGGTCCCACTGATGTATTGGTCGGAGGCGGCTGAGTATGCTACGTATATACTCAACCGCAGTCCGACCAGGTCTAACCCAGGAAGAGCGCCTCCGATAGAGGTGTTAACAAAAAAACCGGTGAACATTGGTGACATAGTCACGTTTGGGTCCCCATGTATGGTTTGGAGGGACCCACGTACGAAATCCCTCGGAAAACGCGCTGAGAGAGCGTTGATTCTAGGAAAGAACGACCAAGTTAAGGGGTACAAAGTCTTGCTGCTCAAGGACAGGGTAGTAATTACTACCAGGCATGTAAGCCAAATCGAGACGCTTGACGAACGTGCAAACAAGCTGATTTTACGAGCGTTGACGGGTGACCAAGAAAAGGAAGGAGGCACCGTGCAAGAGCATGAGCAGGAACAAGAAAATGATGAAAGCGAAGAAGAAGGCCCCAGACGAAGCGACGCAGGGGGAAAAACGAGTGAAGGACCAGAAAATGTGCGTAAGTCCTTCCGGAAAACGAAGAAAACCGAAAAGGCAGCGGCGTTGGAGGAACTGCGGACGAAAAGAGCGAAGAAGTCTAAGGCAAAAAAGCCGCAGACGCCGTCAGAAGCGAGCGAAAGCGAAGGCCGGGGGTCGAAGGAGGCAGTGAATGCCTTGACAGAGCCGGGTGAAGAAATTATGTACGCACTCGCAGTGATGGGTCCGGGCAGCGACAAGACCAGCAAAATGGCTGCAATCCCGGACCCGAAGAGCTATAATGAAGCACACAAGAGTACCCAAGCAGAAAAGTGGACGCTAGCGGAGCAGGCGGAGATACGTGCTCTGGAGGAACTAAAAACTTGGAAGCTGATGAGGAGAGTGGACGGGAAGAAGCCCCTCCCAACAAAGTGGGTCTACAAGACCAAGTTACGTGCAGACGGAACGGTGGAACGCTACAAGGCCCGCCTTGTTGTGCGCTGTGATCGACAGATTTTTGGCGAGGACTATTTTTTCACGTTTTCGACTGTCATGGAGCTTAATAATGTGAAGATTATTTTGATCATGTCATTGGTGTGGAAGGTTCCCGCCAGACACGGGGATGTGCCTAGTGCATACCCTAAGGCGGGAACCGAAGAGGAGTGTGAAATCCACTTACAGATACCCCAAGGGATGGTGATTTCGAACGAGATATTGAGATGGTTTGACGCAAATTGCACGCGTGACCTAGTGTTAAAATTGGAAAGGAACCTTTACGGGTTAAAACAAGCGGGCGTCTATGGTATGAGCACCTGCGAAAAACCATGGTGGACCTAGAGTTTCGACAATGCTTGACGGATACGTGTGTGTTCGTGCGTACGAATGAAAACGGAATTACGCTTGTGGGTGTTTACGTCGACGACCTGCTAGTTACGGCAACTTGTGAGAGGTTGGTCGAAGATTTTTTTCGTGAAATGCAGGTTCTCGAATTAAAGGATCTTGGTACCGTGGAAAAATTTCTCGGAATGAGAATTGAAGGAGATTCTGGAGGTGGTTATCGGATTGACCAGGAGCTGACGATCGAGGAAATGCTAGCGAAGCACGGGTTAAAAAATGCAAACCCTGTGCGCACGCCCATAACCGGCACGGACGTGGATAAAAATCTGAATGAATTGCTTCCTGAAAAAAACAGTGGTAACAGTCCAAGTGTGAAAAATTTCCAGTCATTGGTGGGTAGTTTACTGTGGATATCTCGCTGTACGCGACCAGATATATCATTCGCGGTTCATCGTGCCACACGCCGTACACATGCGCCAACACTTTATGATTATAATGTGGCGAAACGGGTGGCACGATATTTGCATGGTACGAAAGGATTGAAATTGAAGTTGACGCATGATAATTATGGAAGTGTACCACTGCGAATTGTGGGATACAGTGACGCAGATTTCGCGGCTGATAAGGACGACCGAAAAAGCGTCAGAGCCAGTGTTACGTTTGTGAATGGAATCATTGCGGGATGGACGTGTAAGAAGCAAGGGACGGTGGCACTTTCGACCGCCGAAGCCGAATTTGTGGCGGCAGCGATGTGTGGAAAAGAGGTGCTAGGTGTCCGAGAATTGTTTGAAGAAATTGGGATGCAGGCGAAGACGCCGATAGTGCTCAAGATTGATAACCAGGCGGCGATCAAGCAGCTGGAGAGCGAAGCCAGCGCCGCCAGCACCAAGCATGTGGATGTCAAGTTGAAGTTTCTTAAAGATTATGTGAAGAAAGGAAGTGTGCACCCGGAACATGTGGGAACGAAGGACATGATAGCGGATCTACTCACGAAAAGTTTGGATGCACCCCGTATGGATGACTTGCGCAAGCAAATTGGTCTGGAATAATTTGGAACTACTTTGAGGTGACCGGAGTTATGGATGGATGAATTCACGTTATGGATGAAACGGTGAATGGTATATTTTTACATTTAATTTTCGAGGTGCTACGCCTACCGACAGACTTGGAAGGAGTGTTGAAATTGGTTGCATGAGGATGTAAGTGGTTGGGAACCACTATACTGAATTTAAAGTATACAAGACTGACGAAGGGCATAGTCACATGAAAATCAGGTTAAGTCTATTTAGTGTAGATTTTTAACTTTTACATAAATAAATCACTTTTTACTTTTAGCCATACTTAAGACGCTCTTACGTGACCCCTCTTGCGGACTCGAGTGTTTTTTCGGTCCCGCATTGACATTACGCACACTGGAAGTTGGAGCAAGGGAATTGTTATATTACAACTGTTTCCTGTTACGTTTCTATTTCTCGTTTTGGATAAAGTGGCATTTTCTTCGCTTTAATTATTTCACGTACCTTTGTGGAGTTCTCGTGCACTGGCCGGCTCGCTTACTTTACGTGGTACTGGAGTGTGGCGCTAATTCAGTGGTTTACTTTCGACATAACCTAGGATGACATTTGCAAAAAATAAAGCCTTTTTAAACGTGACTTTTTATTTTTGGTTGGTGTTTTTTGTCAATGGGCACTCTTCGTGTTACGTCCACATCAGCTATATCTGTGCGCTTCATGTTACTGTGGTGTAGTCGCTCTCAGAAAATCTTCCTGAGACGCGAACACCCACGGGGGTCCCAGACGACTGACTACCGGAGGGGGTACTCCGTCCATCCGAGTCATGATCCGATCCAGCTTCCGGCCGGCTGGATCGGTCGCTTCCATCCGCTTGATCGCGACTGCTCGAATGTTGCATGTTGAAAGCTCACCTTGTGTACCCGTCAGTACTGGGTGGTTAGCTCTCTTGATGGACCCTAGGGCGAAAAGTGTAAATCCGTCCAATAGGGAGATGAGGTGTAGGACTAGGGGTAGCTCCTGGGCGGAAATCGTCACCGGGGAGCTCGTTGGATAATATACTTGAACTTTGTATAGTGCCGGCTGGGCCGAGAATAGTCGATCGGCCAGCTAAACCAATAAGACACTTGAAGTTTGTATAGTACCGGCTGGACCGAGAATAATCGATCGGCCAGCTAAACCAATAATAATGAAGGGCGAATCCAAATGTGTATATGAGGCAGATACAACTCCACACTCTTCCACAGAAGGCCAAAATGTCACCACTTCCCAATACTTAATACCGTGTTCAAAACACGGGCGACTTGAGGTGAGTATACGAAGTCGCCGCGACTCCCGGTCAGGGGACTTCCGGTGGGTTAACTTAACCTTCCCCGGGCAAACCAATAACAGCAAGAGGGGACCTTGTTAGCCCTCTGCCGTGAACCAATAAAAGCGACTTGTGTCTAAGAAAGCGAAACGTATACTGATTTATCCTATGTCCAATACTCCCTTTGTGTAACCTACCTCAAATAACACGTCTGACCAGTCATGTACCTTACCCAACGCAACCCGGCTAACTCCGACTCTGTGTACCGGTACGGCCGGTACACCAACCCCAAATGGTACCAACCCGGCCGGTACACCGAACCCATATGGTACCAGTCCGAATGGTACATTGTACCCGGCCGGCTCGGCCGGATAGCCACCCATCCACACCTCTCGGCCGCTGACGCTAGCAATCCCTTGGCAGCCTTTCCTACGATCCCGGTGCTTACTCCTTCCACTAGAACAATCCTCTTCTTTCAGGCTCCCTTCATTCCATCCTCACGAACAGTCCGCCATCTTGGCCGTCCTCTATCCGCGCCTCGGCCGTCAGACATCCATAATCCTCCCGTCTGCTCTGCCTGCCTGTCCGATTATCCACGCCCCTTTGTCAGGCCCGCCGGTCCGATTTCCAGCTTGGCGCCACCTGGCCGCTTGTAGACTTCCTCGGCGGCGACTATCCGGCGCCTACACCCTTGGCCCTTATTTCCACCAATCGGAATGCGCCCTTTGGAAAGTACCTTGCATTATTTTATAAGTCGCTTCACCACACATTCGCATGGTTCATCAGCGTTGCTAGCGGAGTTCCAAACACTTGGTGATGTAGTGTGATCTTGTGTGCGCTTCCTCTTTCGCTTGTGACGATTAATGACATGTTCGGACAACCATAGATCTCTCTCTTTCATCTGGCCGGTCCAACATGATGAATACAAGATCAAAGCGAGACAGCAGCGCAGCTTTTATTTTTAAGCTCTCCCACTGATCGACTGCGATCGTTGTGGCCACCACTCGGATAAGCAGCAGCGATAACAGATGTTCTGGCATTGAGCTTACACAATGCCTGCCTTTGCAATACTGATACTTTGTTGTATCATTTGCCCCAGCAACGCCTGGTAGTCGCAGATGCCCGAACAAACCCTCTCCTTTGTTTACAAAGTTTGGCTGTTTATAGCGGTACATATAAACTGCAAAAATTGATGTCTGTTTACATTTCTATACCTTCATAATAATATAGTTTAATGATTGGTTTTGGACCTAACAATTTGAGAGGATTGTCGGCATGCGCGTAATGTACACTGGACACCAAACGGTATACTTTTTTTACAACCCTAACCATTTCTGCGTCTTGGTTGAATTTAGCCAAAACGTGAGTTGAATATAGACTCCCCCCTTCCGGCTCCAATGCTGACCGCCGTCCGGTTGTTGATTCGTCCTCGAGCCGCTTCACCAGACGTCCATATACTGCTCCGACGCTTCCGAACCTCCACGAACACCTTCATCCGATGGCTGTATTAAGGAAATCATCCTGGCCAGCAATTTGGACCAATCAAAGACGACCCCGTCCGGGCGTACTTCACATCCGGTAGTTGATTCATTCCGGAACCGCTTCACCACAGTATCGAGACAATAGCGTTGGTATTATCCATGCAATCAACCAAATAATATTTGGTAAGTGTGATCTATTAATGCATATTATGGAGATGCCACCTGTCCATGCTCTGCCATTATTTCTATATCGCTAAAGCCATGGTAGCGGCGGTGGTCTTTTTTATCAGTCTTGTGAAAATTACGCTCGGCAAACTCACGTGTCAGAAAAGGCTTTAGTTTCAGATGACGTTACACCATCAGTGATATTGCGGCCTTAATTTTGTGGCCGTATCTAACCCACCCGGCTCACCTTTAAATTGAGCATCTTGATATTGATGCTTTAATGGTGTCACTTCCGATGCAACGAAGACGTGCCTTTTTGCTCTATGGAAGCAATACCCGTTTTTAGCAGCGGTAAACCCCATTTGATGGGTCACTCTACATATATAATAAATATAATGTCTTACAGTATATATTTTCTTGTAGTTCAAATCGTAGATTCTGATTGGCTTTGGAAGGGGGCTTCTGTAATTATAAGGTTATTTAAGCACATAACTCCTAAAATCGCCACATATGGAGCTTTTTACGACATGTATCCTGAAAAGTTTAGTAGTAGTAGTAGTAAAATGTAGTCTAATTAGTCTTAACCATTAGCTACTTCGAACATATGAAGACTAGAATGTAATCTAGGCTCATTTAACATGTAAGTCGGGTTCTTGCTCGGCAAACCTTGTTTTTCTTGGTCCTGTCGTCTGAAGTCGTGATCCGGTGCTTGGTCTTGGTTGTAGATGCACTTTAAACTGCTTAACAGTCGAATCCCGTCTTCCTTCACAACACTGCCTTGAAAAAAAAACTTGGTCCCGGAGTAGCCATCGCCACGCCGATACAAGTCCGCAAAATCCTCTCCAGAGTCGTTATCATCAAAATTATACATAAGCACTCCTGGGTGAGGTGGCCCGTAGGCATATCCTCACCCCCTTGCATCCATCCTTTGTTAGCCACGGCGACTTGCTTAATTAATACGTGGTATGGAAATCCCACAGGCACTTCCACACTTCGTAGCATTCCTCCTGGCTTTCCATCTTCGTAGCAACGTAAAATTGCACGCTTAAATCTGGGTGTAGTGTCCGCGCAGGCTCGTCCCCACACCCGAACATTGCTCGCTGGTCATCAACAGTTTGCTTGGGTTTCCCAGGTGTAAAGGCCATCCAGGTCTATTCACACCCCAAAGGTTTCTCCCTTGGTAGCAAAAGTTAACAATGGTAATCCTGGGTGAGGTGGCCCCACAGGTAGTCGTGGCCGCCACCACCTTACCGTTGTCGTACGATGTGAGTCCAGCCGTTTATCTTGAATGGTTCCTTCCTTGGTAGCAAGAGCTAGCAGAGGTAATCCTGGGTGAGGTGGCCCCACAGGAAGCCGTGGCCGCCACCACCTCACCTTAGTCTTAGGAACTGGCTCGATGTGAGACCAGCTCTGTTTGTCCTGAACAGAGTTCACCGCCGCACTTATCGCTGCTGACGGTGAACTCAGTTGCCCGCGTTGGCATGACGTGCTGCCTGGCCCCGTGCCCAGGCTGTTCGTTCTTTTGATTTCGTAGCTTCGTACCTCTTGCCAGATCCTCCCCATCCTTGTTGGGTGATGTCTTGGCTTGTATATTCGAAACTGTATCCTGAAAAGTTTAAATAAAACAACAAAATAGCAAAAAAAAGGAAACATTATTCTGACCCCCTCGAATTGATACGTTGACCCCCATTTACAAAAAAGGACGCAGCATTTCTAATATAATATTACAGTAAGTTACCGGTAGTAGGTAATTATTATTTTGCTTCGTGCACACACCCTGTACCATAACGTAGGTACAACATATGAAGGCACAATAGGACCGTCAATTTTAGCCGTTTTTGTTGCAAAAGGGAGTGCAACGATTCAAAAGCTGACAATATCTTCTATGCATTGACCAGCATCAGGCTAATTTCTTGGTGCTTATCAGGCATTCAAATGATAGACTTAAGGTGTGTAGTCACCAGAGCTGCGAAGGCTATCAAGTAATCAATTAAGGAACGTTAAGATTCTGCTCCTTTCTCTATATCAGCTTTTTATGGAGTCGATATGCTTTAAGGCTTCCATTTTACCTGTAAATTGTTTGACCCTCTTTTGTAATGAACTACAATCCTCTAAAGTATTTTATTGATTGAGCTTATATGTTGGAAGAATGAGCTCGTTATGTAGTTCGTTGGTTGCTGGGTCCATCTTGAAAAACACGGATGACCTAGACCTATAGCTTCATCAATTGCGTCCGGGCAATTAATTGAAATAGAAAAAAGAGTGTTCCGAATACGAACAGAAATGATGATAGGCTGCAAGGATTATAGCTTCTGTAACGCGAGTTATTTTTTGACCAGCACGCATTAGTAATGCCAAAGGCTAGTCACAGCTCTAGAGGCGGCCTACATCTGTATTGATCAATTTAATGCAGCTATCCAAGGCTTATTTATAGTTTATGACAACTGGCATTAAATTTCAACTTTTTTTATAAAAACAAGCTGAAGAAAAGTGTTCAATGGTTAACATCAGTATGTTTCTTTACTGCATCATTTTATTCTTATTATCTCTTTCTAATTCAGCAAGAGCGTCTTCAAAACCATAGATATTAGCTGAATCGAGACCCAAGCTATTCTTTATGGTACGTTGTACCTATCGTATGGTACAGGGGGTGCATGCACGGCAATTACCTACCAGTAGTACCGGTAGCTAAACATTATTTTAGAAATGCTGCGTCCTTTTTTGTAAATGGGGTCAACGTATCAATTCGAGGGGGTCAGAATAATGTTTCCCAAAAAAATATAAAGATAAATTCTCGAACAGACCAATACAATTTGAGAGTATTTTGACAGGACAAAAATTACTGCCCAAAAAATATTGTGACACAAGGAATTTATTAATGGATCTGCTCGACGCCATCGAGGAGCTAGAACAACCGGCTACTACTCGCGCAGGCGCTAGATCCGACGAACATAATTTGGATTTTGTCGAGCATCAAGTCTTGTTTGTACAACAGCAATTGGGAGGATTATGGAAATTGAAACATGACAATAGTGCAGGTATTCCGTACTATTGGGTCTTTTCGAGATTTCTGCGATTGATTGAGGAATATCCAGATGGGCTTACCGAAGCTATAATAGTCACGGAGTTGACTAAATTATTAGAAGAAAAAGAAATGAACGATGGCGAGCAAAAGACGGCAACATTTCGTAAAAAACGAAAACTTCGAGATCCAGAAGACCTGAGGGAATTTGTAGAACACGAAACTTTACAAGCCAAGGTTACAAGTTATGAGAGTCATCGTTTAACATTAAAGATGGAAAATGCAACAGACGTTGTAGCTCACATGTATGTGCGTATCAAAAAGATACTCGAAATTTAAACAAAAAGCAAAAATCACTAACAAGGTTAAATGAAACCAGGTATTTGCATCAGAAATTTCGCGCTTGTGTGGATTTTTTCCATCATACGTTGCACTATGAATCGTGTAGGTACGTACGAAACTTTTTGATTAATTCTTTTATTGATTTTCTCAATGACCAAGTAATTAAACTTCAATTTTCGGACAGTGTTGCTACGTTCCCGTTCCAGCCCAACCGTGAAATTGCGTTTACCAATGCCAAACTTTTGGAGAGAAAGAAAAGCAATCGAAAAGACATCAATGGCAAAATTGATCCGTCGATGTTCATGCTGCTTCCGACGCCACTTATGACGTTACGACTGGATGAAGAAAACGCACTTGATCGAAAACTGTTTACAGATGCTGTAAGTTTGAATCAAGTGGATGAGTTGGTTAGTAAGACCCAGGATCCAGCTGTGATTCAGTCCTTGATCATAAAGGCAAAAGTGCTCGACATTGGCGCGATTCGAGCGTGTCAAACGTCCTTTTACTTTCACCGCCAAGTTATAATGTTGGGAGAGATAGATCAAGGGAATCCTGAGCTTCCAGTTGGAACGACGACAACTATTAAGCAAAGGAAGGCAAGCTTCCATTTGATGGTTCTCTGGGACGATCAAGTGGCGCTCAGTCGTTTGTTTCGAGTTGGCGACACACTTACAGTCTTTCATCCTTTTGTGCACGTATGTGAACCCTCAGAGGCCGAGATTCTCCACGTGTTGAATGAATATTCGTCTCAATACCCCCTAACTTATTACTTTGAATACGGTAGTGCAACGGTATTGTTTTGCAAGACATGGAAAATCTCGACAATGATAAATTCCACCACGAAATCAGCAGATTTTCAACAACCGAGCGAGATGGAACAACCATTAACGAACTTGGATACTATTCAACCTGGTTGGCGGAACTTCTCGTTGTATGCTCATGTACGAAGCATCAAGGTATCGCACGGTATCCCGTTACTCGCAGCCTTCTTTTCGACATATTATACCCCAGAACCGAATCAATCAGGATCTACAAACGCCCATCTACAGTCTCTACCACCTTTGGACGGTAAAGAACCCATCATGTCAACGTTCTATCTTGTCGTCCTGCTGGAAGTTTATCTCGCCGCGTCGAATCATATACTGACGATCGAAGTCACGGGAACCAATGCCTTAACTGCATTACGTCTTTTCCCTGGTCAGAGTCTTTTCCTGGATGGCCTGGTAGCAATGGATGTGCGATCCAAGACAATAGAATGCTTTCGAGAACGCAAAAAAGGCTTGTCGTCTTCTCGACCTTCCACATCTCCAACTGACTATGCGTTTTCGACAGAAGCTTATTGTCCATCTTCTTCGTCGTCTGGTGTTGTCGTCCTGTGCTCGGATTGGGAAAAGCTGTTTGGGAATCAATCGTTTGTTCCAACCGCCTCTACGCTCCAGATCGTGAATACCATCCCAGGCTTGATGAACCTCACGCTTACTCGCTCGATCAGTGTCCACGACGTCGCGACCCACGCCCTCGCCAGGTTTGACATGACAGTCGTCAGTGCTGGCTGGTTGATTCCCATCGACAGTCTCGAAGGCCAACGGTTTACCATTGATACAAGCTGTGAAAAAGGGCAGTCGACCATGTACGCTCATAAATCCTGCTCTCGCAGGGTCGAAATGATGACGAGGGAGCAGCAATGTCCAAAGTGGAAGTGTCAGTTTTGTCACGAAATCTTTTTCGGCTTACAAGACATTCGACAGCTCTATTGTGACTTGGCAGTGATGCTGGAAAATGGACATGCTCAGAGAACGCCATTGCTCGCACTTTGTCAAGGGGAAACTGTCGAGCGGTTGCTTGGTCTTTCCGCGCCAGCGTATGGCCAGTTATCACTGGCAGAAAAGCGCAAGCAACTTGACCGCATTGTTGGGTCACCGTGTCGTCTCGTGCTTTCTCGCTGTGAACCGCGTCCCCTTTCTTCCATCTCCTCGAATCCCTTCTCGTCATATTTTCAACATGTTAAAGAAGAGAACGTGTCGATCCATTTCCGTCTGGATAACGTCCAGTCGATTGATGCGTTTGCTGCAGCACAAGATCTGCTCCATACCCTGCAACAAGGAGGCCAGATGTAGCCATCTTATATGGCAACTCAGATTGCATACAAAGTTCAAGTAAAAAAGATAACCTGAATATAAGCCCCTCCTCTCCCTCCCCCCTTGTGAGAAATCGTATACTGTAACGGCTTCAGTATTAATTAGGCCAGCCAATTCGTCAAATGGCGAGTCTTTCCGCTCCGATTTCGGCATCAGAGAGCCCCGAAAGTCGCAGCAAACAGCATGCGATTCTGCGCAAGATCCTCACGCGTCGATCACTACGAATTTGGGCTTCCAAGTCGGCTCAGGAGCGGAGAAATTTAGCCGAAGACCTTGTGCAACTCTTTTCTAGTAGCTCCTCATCATCTGGAGCTTCGAGTACTCTCCAAATTGCGCAACGACCCATTACACGGCGTCCAGGCATTGAAGAGATTAAAACGTGTGTCCTCAGTAGTGTATACCCGTGTTTACCGCCTCAATGCGATGCTCTGCGTGGCGAGATTTGGCAAGTGCTCCTGAACGTCTACAAACGTAACCAACATGGTTCCGCGGCGCAAGAATTGGATCGAATGTTACAAAGACTTGGAAAATTACCGAGGGATCCGTTACTATGTATCGAGTGTGGGGAAGTGGCGGAAATTCTCGAGCCAAAGGATGGGAAAGCGAGAGAACGAGTGCAGCAGGAACTCGAAGTGTTGCTCATGTGGTTCTTAACGACCAAGTGTGTGGCCTACACGACGGGCATGGCACGTGTCGTGGCTCCGTTTTTCCTCTTAAAGATGCCCTTGTCAACGATTTACGATTGTTTCTATCAATACTGTGCCCACTTTTTACCGCACTTTGTCGTGGCAGATAGTGTCCTCACCGAGTCGTCTGGATTCAATGGGAGAGAAGCAAGTAATCGAGGAAGCAATAGCAGCACGGACGAAGCGTATAGTGGACTGCGAGACCCGTTTGAGCGATCGAGTTCCGTCGAGTCCACGTCCTCGTTGATTGAAGAGAGCAAACGACGTGTCGAAGACGAAGAACTCCAGACACTGCGCCGGGAGCGACAACAATTGCTCGAGCAGCTCCTGAGTTATCATGCACCCCAGTTGGCCCATTGCTTAACTCAATGGTGTGGCAATGAATGGAGTGTCGCGGGCAAACTCTTTGCCGCCGAGTTTGTATTGGGCCATTTGTATCAAGTCGTTCCCCCCGTTGCCTTCATGTACTTGATGGATCAATACCTTTTGACCAATGATTCGCTCTATGGACTCTTTTTTGTCATTGCCGCGTTGATTCAACGAGAGGACGTCTTTGGGGCCTGTATGTCGACAGAAGAGGTGCAAAACGAAATTGCCGCGACATTTGACAAGGAAGCGTTTGGGAATGAAGAGCACGTGCGATTCTTGTGTTTATTGGCATCGCGCTTGCGGGACAAGACGCCCAAAACCTACAAATGTTCACAGCGGGAGGCTACCACCAGGTGCTCGTCTCGTCAAGCGATTGAAATTGCGTATGGCTCGAGCACAAATATCCCTGTCAAGAAACCTCCATCAGCGCCTTCGAGTTTTTCCGATCGGAAATCGACAGCTGAAGCCGCAGTCGATATGTCTCAATGGGTCATGAAAGAATCGCGCTCGATCGCAGGGAAAATTTTCTGGTATCATACGCAAACAGGCAAGACACAGTGGGAACATCCAGCGGAAAAACACGATCCGCCGTCGGCGTATTTTGCACTGCCCATTAGTGTAGAAGAAGTCGGTGCACAGCTCATGGGCAGTTGTGAAAAAGCTGGCGAGCTACAGCAAGTGGCAGGCACGGGAAATCTTCGTTTTTTTGTCGTAGATTGTCGAGGATTACGCAGTTCCGATGATCTCAAAAGCGGTCGAATTCCCGTGGCCTATACGCTCGATCCATCGGTCTTTGATTCGCCCGAGTTGATTGCCAAAAGCATGGAAGCGTTTAACGCCATGAAGTCCCACGTTCACGTCGTTTTGGTTGGTCATGGCGTTGGGATTCCGCCTGAGCTCGTCACGTCGGAAGACATTAAAACGAGCATCCGTGATGCCGTCCGTTTAGACACGGATTGTCTGAATCAAGCAGCGCTTTTCTTTCAAAAACGTGGCTTTCGGTTTGTCAGCACATTGGATGGAGGGTATTCATCCTGGCACGCTTTCATGCGTGATCGAGCAGGTTCGTCGCCCCAAGAACTGTTAAACCATGTGGCCGAGCAGTGTGTTTACTGTCGGTACGATACGATTTTACGCACGGGGGAAGATCCCCTAAAAACGAAATCCAAGCAAAAGAAACCACGACGAAAGAAAGCCATGCCCACGACCACGACAATGCCTGTGAATGGGGGAGTAGGCGATGCAGGCATCGTTTCTACCAGTCAAGTTGATCGAACGAGCAATACGAGTATTAGCAGTAATAATAGCACATCGGAAGGTCGACGCAAACTGTCGCTTTCGCGAAAATCCCTCTCGTCGATGCGAAGTAAATTGTCGGAAGTTTCGCTTTCGAAAAAGTGGACTTGGAAACGGCGATCCTCGGACACAACGAGTAACCAGAACGACAGTGGCTCTTCCTCTGAGACCGCGACGGTCGAAGACGGTGCGAGTGACCACGAATCGTGTGGCGACGACTTAGAAGAAAAGCACGACGTTGTGACACATGAAATGCTCCGGGCGGCGCTTGAAGAGCCAGAAGAGAATGACGAAACGATGGATGTGAATGAAGGTACCAATGCTTCCAAGTTTGTTGGCGTCTTTACAATAGACGACAGCGACAATGAGAATGAACACGACGAGAACGACAAGAGGATGGAAGAAGAATTGAGGGCAAAAGATGATGTCAAGAGTGCAGGTCACAGAGCTGAGACGGAGCCAACGGCTGAGGTATGATCAAGTTTTGGATGAAAAAAATGGGGGAAATTTTGGGAAAAATGCTTTTTTCATGCGTGAAAAAGCAGCACTTTTTTTTGGCACTCGTGCGGTGAAATTGATTAAGTGGCGTTGGGTTTTTCAAGGTGCGTGTTGTTGTATTCTGTGCATTTTTGGTGCATTCGAAGGCATTGCATGATCACAAGCAAGCCCCCGCATGTACAGATCCGAGCACTCTTAAATACTGTCGAATGGAGCTGCTGATACTGCATAGGGAGGGGACTTTACTACACCTGCTTTACTTTTAGAAGATTAGTTGCCGTCGATAGCACCGATTCAATCATCAAATTAGAAGGTTTCAAGTTAGTTTTCGATGCACTTTTCGTAATATTCTCAATAAACAAGTACTCCTTCCACCGTAATTAGTCTGTGTGCAAAAATAGTCTGTGCTCGGAATTAGTCTGGCACAGACTAATTTAGGTGAAGAAAAGTTAGTGAGTTTACAAAACTTCTTGGCACAGTTGGCCCCTTGTACCATCAAGTAGGTACAACGTACCGTAAAGAATGAAGTCAATAGCAGAGCAGCTTCACAGAGGGCGCGGGCTTCCTGCGAACCGATCCCGCTGATATCAATGGTTTTGAAGACGCTCTTGCTGAAGTAGAGATATCGTAAGAAATATTGGTACAGGTTAAGAAAAATTAACCATTATATTTTTTAGCACTTTTTCAACGTGTTTTTTTATAAATCTTTGATAACTCTAGTGTCTAGGCTCTAATAGTTTTGCCTAATTAAATGCTATAAACAGCACACGGGCTCACAACTTTATGTTTTTACCAGCCACGTTATAACCGATTCCTCCGAGGATCGACTACTTTGGAATGCGCTCCGTAAGATGCATCGCATGTCAATGGCGCCATGTTTATCACTCGCGCAGCCACCTCCGGGCTCACAAAACACAAGCCTTGAAGCAAAGGAGCTCCAATGTAAACGCAGTAAAGCTTTGCCGCATTGGTATTTCCACCTTTGAAGCCCCCACTTTTCGGCGTCACTTCTGTCCACCTTCAGATGCGAGATCTCCCAGCAGAGAGCCTAGAGATGAAGTCGTCCTCGAGCATTCGTCTTTGAGCCACAAAAAGTAAAATGCAGCGTACTGTCGTCCCTTGTTCTATCCATAATCTCGATAGAAACGTCAAGGACGCAGGTGGGGGTGTTCGCTCTGTGCAGTCTACAGATAGCATTGATAACCACAACTCAATTAGAGTCAGTGGCTCCAAGGAAAATAAGGACCGGAAGACGATTTAAGACCAAGCAACGAAGAAAATAAGACTGTTTTGGGTGCTTTAAGCGCCCAAATTCTTTCAAACGTAGTCACTTGTGCCAATACTCAAGTACATAAGGTGACTACAGTGTGGATACATACTCTATACAAGATTTAGATTGCATAATGAACTTTTGCGACGCCAAATACAACATCCGTATGTGCTATACACGATATCAACATAATTTATCAGATTATGGTTTTTTAGGATTTTTGAGATTTAGGCAGCCTTTAGAGCTGTGACTAGTCTGGTCAAAAACTGACTCGGCGTTACAGAAGCTATTATTACTT